>CAAKHD010004580.1:124529-172792 GCA_901007705.1 Fistularia tabacaria
CACACGGTAAACATACCACATTCACTCGTCACTTATACATCACTGACACCCCTGCACACACACACACACACACACACACACACACACACACACACACACACACACACACACACACACACACACACACACACACACACACAGATACAAACACACACACACACACGCACAGATACAAACACACACACACACTCACAGCTGGGGTTACCAGTTATTAGACAGCAAGGGGGGAAGAGCCAAGTACACACTTTCACAAAATCATGAATTCATAAATACATTTAGACACACTGCGTTCTCCCAACACACAAGTGAGTGACATGGAGGTGAGCGGCTTGACAGCGAAAAAAGTATAAGAGGTGCAATGATTACAAAGAGGACCTCTGCCTTGAGTCAGACTGTTTTATAGGATACATGCATTTATCCACAAAAAAATGATTGATAAAAACTATATTGACTTTGAAAGTCAGTCTGAGGTGTGCCAACGCAGAGCTTCCCCCACTATAGGTACACTATCAGTCCTGTGATGTCAACCTTGAATTACATCTGTGCTCCCCTTCTGCCCGCCCCAATCCACGTCTTATTAACATAGAAGGCAACAGCAGCAGCAACAATGTTTTGCTAACAGTTCATGCATTACCACTCAGGGGAGGGTTAGCACCATGCATCCCTGCATCTCAAACACACGCATGTTCCCAAGTGTGATTCAGTGAGAAAAAAACACAACACTGCTGATCAGAGCTGCTCAGCCCGCCTGCTCTGCACTTGGGGCCCCTGACAGAAGCAGTGATGTTTGAGATGCAGGGAGCCCTGAGTTTGTCCAATCCTGATTAGAAGAAACTCCTCTCCCCATCAAGCAGCCGGATGTTTGTCTTGAGAGAAACACTGGGCGAGCCAGTTTCTACATTGAGCCATAAGCGGACACATAAAATCTTTGTGTAAACAAAAACACACAAACACACAGGCATGAAATGCATGCATGCATGCAGACAAATACCCTGCACTGTGAAGGAGCTGTTGTTTAATTTGTAAAACACAGCCCGGCAAAGCTGGAGCAAAGGAGGCAATTAGAGACTCTTCTTTCTGAGCACTTGGCCGTATGCTTTTAACCTTCACACAATGATTTATGTCAAAGGATTTGTCACCTTCACAGTGGGGCCTTCACACACAGTTTTCAAAACACACAACAGGGGAAAAGGAGGGGAGAAAACTTAAAATCCTCCTGTGAGGATTTGTGAACTTATATAACTCCCAATTATCAAAACTTCCTCTTGCAGCATGTGCAGACCTCCCCTCTGTTTTTAAGACTCACACAATATCTACAGTGCCACTGAAGAGTGTATAATGCCTGTGTGCCCACATGACTGGCGAAAACACTCCTGCTCTTTCTGCCCCGCTGAGTCCTGCTGCATAATGGGGGTCTTGAAGGCTCTGGGCTCAAAGCAGGCCTGCCTAACAAAGCCTTGGTGGCTTGCTGCGACAGGAGAGTGTGTTTGCAAGCCGGATGCCAAAAACTAATTTTCAGGAGGTTGTCTTTGGGATGCAGTGGCAGGAGCATGACAGTGTGAGGTTTATATATCTTGTGAGCGGGGAGGACGGGGGCTGAGATAGTGCTTCTGTGAAGGTCCAGAGAGTCGGTTCGAGGTGGGAAAGTTCGCAAATTGGTAGTTCAGAATACATTGCAGATATAAGAATGGGTGTTTTTTTCTTGTTTTTTAATCATTTTTTCTTACTTTCTATTTGAAGCCATTTTAAGACAACATTAATTCATTAGATAGTTTTTAGAATAAATTTAAGATTAAACTTAACTAGAAATACACTTTCTGTCAACTTTTGTCAACTTTCAGCCCATCTTTTATCCTCGTAATTATTTACTTCACTCAGCTTGTCTTTCTAATGTGTGTTTTTTCTCTCTCTCTTTCCTCACCATTCACTTTACTCTTTGCCCTACAGCAGTGTACCTGTTAACCTGTTGGGTGGTCTTGAGCTGGGTTGAACTTGAGCTGCAGTCTCTGCAATCCAAGAGCAGAGTAGCTGCTAATCCGATTTCAGGAAACAGCCAAACCCATCACATCCCTTGACAACACTCCCCCCCCTTTGACTTTACAGATCCCCCTCCAATGAGGGAGGGGAAAATGTAGAAAAAAAAAAGTAAAAATGACTTATGAGGAAAGAAGTCATGGGGGTATATTTAAACCAAGGACTTTCGGTTCCAAATATTTTTTACAGATTGGCATGTATGTGGATCTATCCCTTTAATAAGGTGCAACACAGAGGACATATTACCTGCTCACTGACTGGACTCTCTTCTGGGCCCATTTTGCCCTCTCTGAGCCATTACTGAGGCCAAACATAAAGCAGTGTTTCACGGTTGTACAGCTTATCTGGCCTCTGAAAGTATGTGAGACATGCCAGGAAACAAAGGGGTGTCTCTGAGCCCACAATCAGGGTGAGCATATCCCTTTCACAGGCCACACATTTCCACGGCTTTACTTATTTGAGGCTCCTGGTGGTTTACACCGAGGAAGGTCTACACCTGGTGAGCAAGGCAGACAAGACAATCAAACGTAAAGAAATCAAATCAGAAATATCCTTTAGGAAATATAAATATGTTATGTAAAATCTATGTACATCCCTTTAAGATTAAAAGGTGTGTTTAGTACCGTATTTACAAATAAGCTTGATATAAGTCCTCACAGTTGGCAAGCTGAAAAATATAAACGATAACCCCGAACTGTGAAAGATAATATGAATCAAGACATGTCACAGAGAATTCTATCATTTGTATAATGTTCACTTGATGGACTATTGGATGTATTTTCAATCAAGCTGAACCAGGAAAAAAATACAATATTGCCTTACGTAAATTACCATTAATTGTGAACTTTGTTTTCATCTTAATAACAATATTGATAAGGTGAATAATTCAAATAGTCATTATTGTTTACAGTGAATCCCTGTCAGATCATACATTAGAAGTATTTTGGTCAGATAAATCTTAATATAGGATAAAGTGATCAAATAGTGAAAAGAAATGGTCCGATCTACACAGATAAATGGATAAATGGATAAATGGATAGATAGATAGATAGATAGATAGATAGATAGATAGATAGATAGATAGATAGATAGATAGATAGATAGATAGATAGATAGATAGATAGATAGATAGATAGATAGATAGATAGATAGATAGATAGATAGAGTGCCCAGGATATCTCAGTATAATGGTTTTAAGAATATTATCACTGCTTTTTTGTATATGTCTGTTTATTTTCTGGCATTTCTTTGGTCTTATTGTGCAGTATTTACAGCCCTTAAGAAAGGTGGATGCAATGAAATGCTACCAAATTTTACTGAGTTGAGGGACCAGGAATTAGTACATGAAAAACCTGATAGAAAACAGCCGTACAGTGCCGAATTTTTAACAGTCAAAGGGACACATTATCTGATAACTGTGCAAATGAGGAGCTCAGTTTCTTTTACATGACCCATATAAAGCCTTGTTGTGGGGAATGAGTGGGGCACAGTGACAGTACGCATTAAAGCTTTAGGCAGACTTTGAGGAAAGCATGGCCTCAGCTGGCCAAATATGAGCAGTACAACCCAGGGGATTTCCTTTTAGCTGAGAACCAGGATAAAAAATGCTATCAAAATTGTACATTGGAAAAAAATGGGTTACAGTGTGCTAGTAATCACATGAATTTCTAATTTGAATCATTTGACGATGCATGCTGGCTTATATGTTTGTGTGTGTGTGTTTGTGCCTGTGTGAAGAGTATATATCATAAAAATGTATACCTATAATACATAATCTGTGTATATATGCTGACATGCTGAGCTCTCATTACACAAAGTACACACTCAGCCAAAAATAAAACCCATACACAAACATACACACATAAACACACAGATGGGGGCACACACACAAATACACACACAAATGCACATACAAATGCACACACAGCTAGTGGTGTTAGGCCAGAATTGTTTGCGACATCAGGGGATCGGTGTCAGAGTGTCACAGCTGATCCCTAGTGTTCTGTCAAACAGCAGAGACCCTCAGGGCCTCTTTACTGGTGAGAATACAACAGTCCATACGGCATCTGTCGTACCACTGAAACCTATGTTGGTGTGTGCTTGTCTGTATCCCCAGTACGCTTCTGTCAACATGAATCTTTTTCTTTTTCTCTATCACGCACTCCCATTGAAGTACTTACTAAATCACCATAATTAATAATCAGTTTTTTTATGATAAGATATAGTCTTGTATACCCACTTTGTACTTTATATTTCCGGCAAGTCATCCTGCCTTTAAGGAAACCTAACTATTGGGCCCCTCAATCCTGCTTTGTTTATTTGTCCCGTCTTGCACAGCAGGTTTGGTTGTAGCTTCTGATGACCTTGGTTAACCACTACTGCTACTGAAGAAGGACTGAGACAAAAATAGTGAGTAGAGACTTGATGTCCAGGGTAAAAACTCCTAATGTGACAATCAGGGGTTTGTAAGACAACGTGGTCGTTCAGTTTCTGTTTGGTTCAACTCTGTCCTCAGCTTCATGTTTGGGAAAGTTACCTTTAATGCCTAACCAAGCCATTGCTCTAAAACTCTTTCTTTCTCTTGGCAGAGAATTATAACTGAATGCCATTGAAATATAAGACTTTTGAACAGAAATGGCATAGACCTATGTCTCACCTACCTTGAATGTTATGTTTTCAAAATTGTCTTTATCTATACTTATGATTAAACTTGTAAAAGTTAAGACATTGCCATCAGACTCTGCTATATCCAGTAAATTATCAAAAGTTATAATGCTTCACAAAAAACTAAGATGATGCACAGAGACCTGACATTCAACTAACAAACTCTGTGGCAGATGATGAAGTAGTTATTCCAGGATTAAAAACAAGACAATAAAACATTACATTACATTACAACGTTATTAATTTGCATTTTCCAAAAATAAAAATTACATGTTACAACAGTAAACAATATTTACTGTATGTGATGGAACTGGAAATGCAAGGATGATGGGATACGTTAAGTCCACACATGATACGGTACGTCTTCCCGTTCAGTATGCATTAAACTCACCTATCAAAAGTATGGTTTAAATTGTTGTACTGGGGTATTTTCAGTACAAACCAAAGTAAAGTTTATGTAATTTAATGTAATGTTCAAACCTAATTACGCCTCTGAAACAAGTCAGAAAAAAGAAAGAAAAGACCCCAACATTCAAAAACCTAGAATGATATGTCTGTTCAGTTTATTTTAACTGCTCAAAGTAAATGACATGCTGAAAATGAAATACTGAGTAAACTGGAAAGTCATTGCACTTAAAAAATTAAATCTATAACTAATAAAACTGATGGGGAAGATTAAATTCAGTTTATCTTCAGCTGATATTTCATAGAATTCATTATGTCATTCTCTGGATTTCAGAACAAATTGAAGATTCCATGCTGAATTGCTTTCAATAAGCTCGGCACAAAACGTAAGTCGGACTTCGCAAAAAACGTCCATAAAGACCTTTACTTTAATTTCTGCTCTCTCCTGATGCGGTGGGACTCAATCATTCAGTGCAACTTTTTGTTACGTCGTCACTTTTAAAAATCAGCAAAAAAAGGCAAAACATCTATTTTTTTCCAACCACTGTGACTTTGTCTCAGCTATTGAGAAAACTGCTGATCAAACGGTCCTATAGTTACTGTGAAGAGAATCCTCTTGAAAAGGCACCAAGCAGCTTGGTCCATTCCCTGGGTTGACACAGACAGACTTCTCCAAGTTAACTGGTTTTCTTAATGTCTCCACTCTGGCGAAGTTTCTTTCAAGGGGTGAAAGGCAAACAGGCTCTGGTGAAAGACTCACTCCCCATTAGTGGAGGTAAATGGCTCTTCTGTGAGCAACCGGTTAAAGCAGGGTGGGATAAAAAGCCTCTCCACACACTTCTTCAGACAGATTAGAGAGGTGACTCTTGTCTTGAGGATGTAAGATGTTTATACACGCAGAGAAAAAGCACTCTACCGTAGGAAGCTCAGCAGCAACACCATCACGTTTATCCTGAGGAATCTGCAAGTCTCTCGTCATCGCAAATGAAACAGTACATATTGATTCATTTGAGACACATGATCATCAAGCAAACTTGAAACAGCAGCGGTTCTGCGATGGAGAAGGTTGGGTGAACCCCTTAAACTACTTTGGACATTTGAAGCGACTTTTTGTTTTTAGAATTTCCTTATAAAAATGTAAATGGGACACACAACAACTTGAATCCAATATGTACATTTTGATTGATTTTCAGTACTGTAAACTGTTCACTGAAAAAAATAGTTTTGTAGTTATTGTTGTTTTGTTTTGTTTTATTTTTTGGATCACTGGTCCAGATAAGGAAAAGAAAAAGACTGTACCAGCTCAAGTGGGTATAATCTAGTGGGCAAAAGTGACCTGAATATTTAATTTTTATTTCCTAAATACTGGAATGAAAACCAGACCCCCATTAACTCTCATATCATTGAAAAGTACAGTTTGATTTGATATCTTTTATTTTAAGTACCCAAGTTGTTTCCTGTTAGTACATCCCCTCCATCTCACTTCTTCAACTCAAATTCTATCTAACTTCTTCAGGGGAAAAAACATCCACCTAATCACAGGCTTATTGCTTGCCGACCAGGCACCGGCCCCTGATTGCATTTCAGTCAAGAAGTAAATACTACATGCTCAGTTACCAAGTGAAATCAAGCAGGCAGATGTGTCTACAGCCTCAGTAGACACTCGCTGGACCCTGCCTCTGTCTACCTGTGCCCCAGACTTTTTCTCGCCAAGTCAGCCGCTTCTGATCCATGTTGCTGAGTAGGTGTGTGTGTGTGTGTGTGTGTGTGTGTGTGTGTGTGTGTGTGTGTGTGTGTGTGTGTGTGTGTGTGTGTGTGTGTGTGTGTGTGTGTTTGTGTGTGTGTTTGTGTGTGTGTACACGAAAAAGAGAAAGATAGAAAGTCGGCCAATAATTTGCTGACTCCTTGAGCAGTAGAGATCTATGCTACAAATGATAATCTGTGGGTAATTCTTAAGCTTCAAACATCATCTGCACGATGAAATTTTATAAATATACTTCAAGTATTAATAAGAGTTATTTTAGATTTCTGGGTACAGCCGTCAGAATTCATCAAACCTTTTTGTCGAAGAAACTGAATACAAAGGCTTAGAGAAGCAGAGGCATGTTTGCCAAAGAAGGGTGAGAATACAATAGCCCTCCTTCTGAGAGGATGTAACCATAGACTCTAATAAAGTCACTGGCTACAAATAAAGAGCCACAGCTCAGCTCACGTTACAACAACAAGGACGGCATTATATAACTGCGCTGTTTTGAAGTATAGCACCAAACGTCAGATAGCAACAAACAAGGTACAGTGTTATTTATTCGTGCGCATCCGGGAATAGTGTACATTATTTTCACTGTCAAAGCCAATGAGCATAAATTTTCAATTTTCGAATAATTGGTTGCAACTATCAAATACCTGGGATATTTCAGTGGGATATTGACTGAAGTTTTTATGTTTTTGTTGTTTCCTTTTATAGATTGTGGGAATTTTGTGATTTTGAGATTCAAACAGACCAAACAGACCAAACAGACAGACAGACAGACAGACAGACAGACAGACAGATAGATAGATAGATAGATAGATAGATAGATAGATAGATAGATAGATAGATACACACCACTGTGTCAGTCACTCATACCCACACAGACCCACAAAAAAATGCGAAGTTGTAAAACCAAATTTCTTCATAGTTTGGGGTTATATTGTTGGAGTCAATTGTATTAGCCAAGTTTTTAATGTCAAAGAATTTGTATTTTTTGTTGATTCCACAACCTGACGCAAAAAAGGCACTCCGCTTAAAGAAGGAATAAAGGGAAATTATATATTTCAAATATTTAGATATTATTTATATTATTTATATTTATTTCAACTGAAATGTAGGAAAATAAGAGCAATACCCTTTAGATAACTTTCCCTCACAAATACCCCTGTGTTGTGTCAATAGTTTTGGATCAAGCCAAGTTTTGAAGGAACCCCTAACTGCAAATTTCAGGCCTCCCTGTTGCTAAAGGTTGTGACCCCACTTTTTTATTTTTCCCGGGGCTGTTGGGTTAATGAAGTAACAACAAACTGGGCCTGCGGCTAATTTGGAGTGGCACTTCCTGGCCCCTCCTGTCTCCATGAAGACGTATTTCATTTTCTCT
The DNA here is from genome assembly GCA_901007705.1 of Fistularia tabacaria. Lineage (NCBI taxonomy): Eukaryota > Metazoa > Chordata > Actinopteri > Syngnathiformes > Fistulariidae > Fistularia > Fistularia tabacaria. The sequence goes on from CAAKHD010004580.1 coordinate 132,764, forward strand.
TATCTCTGCCTCAGTCATGTGGCTTTCCGCATGGACGCCCATGTCTCCCCCAGTTGCAAGACTAATGGAAACTTCGTTAATGTCATTAATCTGCAGACCAGGACACGAACCAAACATGTTTAACCTCTCTTAGAAGGCCACTGCTACTGAAGCTGGAGGGACTCTCCACACACAGCACTTTAAAGCAACATTCAACAGCATGAGGAATAAAAATAAGACTCACTTGTCCACATCCATTTCAGGTTATCTGAGGTTCTGAGAGACTAATACAGTCTCGCATCAAATCAACGTACATAATTCACTTGTAATTAATTTGCCTGGAAAAATGCTCGATAACATTAATCTAGTCCTGTATTTATCTTTTCTAATCAGCTTCTCTTGAGTGAACTTATGTATAAAAATGACAGCATTCGTGCTTCGTCCATGCACATTTCAACAATTGTAATATCGAAATACTGCTTAGTGACTAATCAGGTGGCTGTGATTCGTTCCTCATTCAAAGCCCTTGTTCACACATTCCACCACCTCTGTGAATGGACATTCTCAGCCCTGCATGTCATACACTTTCATTCATAAAGAAGAAAACAGGAGCAGGGGGAGCAAGACTGAAAAAAAGAAATCTCTCTGGTAGGATGGGTAACCCAGGGGACATCATTTTCTTTTGTGTGGCACTCAGCTTATGGGGCCAAATGCCAGCAGGCTTACCTCCACACTGGCTGTCTGTGTGTGTCCCTCTCTCCTTTGCACACAGTAATTAGGAGGATCTTAATTGAGAGGGGGTTTATTAGTGTCTGAGGAAGGCTTTAAACGTCACTTTAATTAAGGGGGATTCGGTAGACAGCTTGTGTGGCGATGTCACCCATTTCATAAAATCCTTGTTTGGGCACAACAGGAAAAATAGAGGACGGTCTTTAGAAGGAAAGGGGAAAGGCTTTCGAGAAGAAGGTTGTCTAGACCTGCAGCCAGAGACAGAATAGATAGTGTGACCCTGGCTGAGCATTTAGATGATGGTCATTATCTGCAGAGAAATTCCACATGTGTGCAAACGGGAAGCAACGCCCTCCCAAAGAAAGAATACCCTAAACAAATGAGTCAAACTGTTTCATTTAAAAAACAACCTCACTGCTAAAATTTTGAGTGAGATTAATTTATTCTCAGCATAATCTATGGCCACTCATGCAGGATATAAAATCGTAGATTATTTCCTGCATGGTTAACCTGCATCCGGCCAGTCCCTCTTACAAAGCCATTCTAATGTTACCATTAGTTATGCTCCTCTGGTGGTCAAAAGATTGATCCCACAGACTTAGAATCAAATAAATGTGTACATGAATAGCAGACGGAGGTTACATGCTTGCCTCAGATGACGCAAGGAGACGATCAGCACTGAGACATGATTGGATAAAGGTTATTGTTAAGTTTGTCAATAAATTTAAAGTCTTCAATCATACTTTTTGGTTTTAATGTTGATTCTAACATATTTTCTACAGACAGACATTTTAGAGTGATTAAAAAATATTTGCTCAGAAGCAGTCCATTTTATGTATTGTTTCAGTATGATGTATCAAAGAAGTTATAGGACTTATTTAACTTTTCTGTCAAAGGAGCACTGCAGACTAAATAAGGACTAAATAAGTCTTCCCATTTACCACAAAGCAACATATATAACCTCTCAAAAGCAAGTGTTGTCACAGACATCATGGGGGCTATAAATGAAGAGTCTTCCTCAATAGCTGCAGCTGCAGGGGAGCCTACAGAGGGGATCTGATAATAGGCCAGAGGGGAAACGACAATGCGCTCAGGGACCTGGGATTGTCTGGAGGACAGATAAGGAGACATGGGGGCAGGTTATCAGCGAGTTTATGAGGTGTCACTGCTCTAACACTCACCTGTTCTGCAGGAAACTCATCAAATAGGGATTCCCTTTAAATGATACAGGGCTCTTGCTCTTGTGGATCATTTAAACATAGACCTTTTACATGGTTTAAATTATATGTCTTACACAACTGAAAGGCATGAGGATCCACACAAAAATCTGTATCTTAAAATTCTTCATATTTGGTTAAAATAAAATTAAAACAGGTGATGGGTATTTTTGTTTCTTTATTTTAAAACCTCTATGACTTCATTATCAGTGATTGTGTGCACAATCCCTCTGTTGTTGTCATTGGAAAATTCTGTGGAGCCATGGAAGGACTAAACTGAAAGGCCCACATGAGAAAGATAAATGGCAGCTGACTGGAGGAAGGTGGGTGCAATGTGCCTGCAGGGTCTACAGGACAGGTGTTTTGAAAACACATCCTGTGAGGCCAGAGAATAGTGGCATCATCACACCCTGGGCCTGTGTACAGAAGGTGAGTGTTTTGAGACTGGTGGATCACAACACAGCCGTGACAAGCAATCTAAAATACTTTAAAGATTATTACTTTACAGTCTATATAATCATTTTGTAGCTTATCAACTTTTAGGACCTTATCTTGATATACAAGAAATGATGTGCTATGAAAATGCTTTTGACAAAATAATTCTAAAGAAATTGTTATTTTCCTCACAGTTCATTGTAGTTTGACTACGATGTAGACAATGACTATTGAATTAAAGTCACATGACTTCTCAGCTCTAAGGTCAATTTTTCTGTCTTTTTTTAATCATTTTACTTCAGCAGCAGAATGATCAAAACAAATTAAATGACATGTGCAAAGAAAAGATGGAGCCTGCAAAATCTGACAGCCATTTACACAACAGATGTTTTTACAGAGGGGTGTCTTCTCTCCACTGAGCAGTCTCACACATGAGAGACCCCCAAAAGCTCCAGATAAACGTCCAGAAAACCAACATGTAAATTTGTAACGGCCACATCTCAGACTGACGGGCCCAAGTTAATTTCCTTTTTTAAGGAAAAAAAAACAACAAAACATGTGGTTGCTGTTAAAACTAATGAAACCCCCTTCAATCCAACACACTTTCAAGGATTCCTTTCTTTATGTTCTCTGCCTTTCTGTAGATATTTTAAGGCTGTTTAAAAGACAACAAATTTGTAGCGCTATCTAGTGTATCTTGAAAGGCACTATAACATTCAAGTATTCAAATCATGTCCAAATTGAATAGGGATTTTAAAAGACAGCGGGACAGAAACAGACCTTCAATTCTACAAAAGACAACAGACAAGATTGTTATGTGTTATCATGAAAAGATAAGTCCCTATTGATCCAGGATGTGGGCAAAGGCTGCTATATTGACAGGAAGACAGAATATGTCAGAGGTGCAATATTTCATACATTTGGCCTGTTCACTCCATCACTGTGAAAGGGTGTTTTTCTGGGCTGTATATAATAACATGTGTGCTCTTTATTTCCCTCAGATCAATGGTAATGCGAGGGGGCCACACAAGATGGATGCCATGGGCAGGTTAACCTATCGACTGCTGAACAGAGACACATAGACCAAGACAAGTGTGCCCAGCCCATTTACTGAGATGAAACTGAGCTAGTTGTAAACGGAATTGGCCTACTTATTATACCTGTCTGTTGTGGCATAATAATAAAGAGCAAAGCATCAGTTTAAATACACAAAGTGACAGTCATTCAGGCACATTCAATGACAATGGGACTAAAATCCAAACATAATTGGAGGTTTGTGGACTATAAAATGTACTCTATTGTATCGCAGGCACAGAGTTCAGTTGTTCAGAGAAATCACTTAACCAACTGCAGTCTCTATCCAAAAGTACAAGTAGAGAGGACAATACCTATTACAGTAATTTTACAATACCTTGCTCTATTATTTTGTGACACAAATAAATTAGTATGAAATCATGATATTTTTAAAACATTTTTTTTAATTACCTTATAACTGCCAGGAAATGGCCCCTTCAAAATAAACATGGAAATGAGCAATTCTAGAAAACGAAGATACATACTGTTTCTATGTTTTAATCCTCATTGTTTTTCTTTGTCATGTCTCGTACAATATATACACAACTGTTTTTCACTCAACGCAAACAACACAATGAGAAGCAATTTACATGTACATGAGTAAACGATCTTCATCTCAGTTTCAGAAGCTTTTTTTTTGTTAATCACCAACCTTGAACTTGGATATTGTGCCCCGTAGCTGGAAGAGGAGGCGCAACAAGGGGAAAACATGGCACCGAGATGCCTGGTGAATAATTCCTGGAGACAGTACAGGAGGCAGACTGGAGGGCAGGCTAGCCCACACAGGTGGCCCGGATCTAGATCAGGTCAACCTCACCCTCAGACATGTCACTTGGAATCACTACACTTGCACTCTTGATAAGGAAAAATCTGTAAAGGTAAGATTTAATTAAAAACATTGGACAGCTTCCATTTTACAAGAGTTACTAGCACTTACTTATGCCATATCTGCACAATACCGTTTATAATCTCAAGGCCTTCAAAACCAAGCAGAGTGGTGAAATCATCACTAAATCTTAGAGTTGATTAAATATAAAAGTGAAGGAAACCTTATTTCGTAAAAGTTTCAGTTAATTAAACTGAACTGTGCTTCATTTCACTCTGTAAATGCACCTTTTGTATTGCGATGGAAAACTTAATACGTTAAGTGTTTAAATTTTTTAAACAAATCTCTCTTCAGATAATCTGCTAATAGAATCTCTGCTTCACAAGCAAGTCAGGTGAAATTATTGAATAATAATTCTGTGCCATTCTATTGTGGATGCAAAGCTACACATTCACTAAGAAAATACAATAAAATCTAAATATGAAGTCACTGTAGCTGAACTGCACATCAAATGTTAATAGAATAATAGTGTTCCAACAGACAGCTCTTAACATTATTGTCTAAAGTTGGGGGAAATTAAAAATTAAATTGCCTGTAAATCCTTCAATGTTTTGATGTCTCTGATGAGAATCATAATTCCTCTTTTTTCTTTTTTTCTTTTTCTTTGCCCAGACAACCCCCACCACCACCAGCACGCCTCCAGTCCGCATTGTCTGAACGAAATGAAAATCTGTGCCACCAGTACAATATCCACATTATGTGCCCTGGCGCGACTTTGTTGCTCGACATGCTTGATTGTACCCCAGCATATAGGAGCATAGCAGTTTCATCGCGCCATTCACACACATTAAGGTTTGTCTTACACTGTCTACCCAAAACACGACTTGATACATTTAGAAAAAAGATCAAATTTGATGTTTGAATACCCTTCTGTTGCTTTGAGAGTACAAATTTTATTCTATTCTTATATGAGAAACATTTAAAATAGGAAAATGATAGTTTATCTATTCATGAAATGTTTTGACGGAAACTATCAAGGTTAATGCAACAAAAAAGTCTGTCTTTATGTATTGACATTTATCATTAAGGCTGTCCGATGTGTAAGCTTGTAAAATATCTACTGACTTACCCTCTCTCTTATTTGTCTCAGATTTAGTGCTTTGTGCACCATCTCTTACACGCCAAATCTATAAATGTGGGAATCACCTGCAACTAACGGTAATCCAGAAATCGATATAAATAGGAGTACCCTCTGTTTTCTCTCCAAGATAAGGCTACAAGATAATAATATTCCATTAAGACAACATCAAGCCCAATTCATCAACTAACTACTATAGTTTGAGCACATAATTGATGCTTTTGCGTGTGTGAGCTCTTATCCCAACTTTAGAGTTTGAAAGCAGAGGAATAAAACCAAGCGGTGATCGAAGGTTTCTTTTTCTTTGATATTAGAGGAATTGGATTTGCTTTACGTGCTTCTTTTCCTCCACTTCGAAAACTAATGCCGTGTCCCATGAATGTAGAGATTAACACAATGCTGCCACCTTGTGTTCCAAAATGTCAAAGGTCGAGTCAATATCCCAATTCGGGACTATTGTAAATCGAGCATACAGTGTGTGTGTCAACAAAAAATTGAGTTTGCCAAAGGAAGAGTTCACTTCTTTCCGAGAATTGACCTCCAAAATGTAGGTACAAGAGACTGGCGGCCTTCATGATGTTGTAGAAGTGATGAAAAGATATAAATGCTGCATACACATACACAATTGCAATATCCAAGCTAAACTATATTGATTTTTAATCCTTTGAAAATAATAAATACATAATACTGATGATGGTGATGATGATGATAGGAATTCTCTTTTTATAATGTTTGGGTTTTTTTAATATTTTTACATTACATTACTTTCTTTTCAGTTTGGGATATTTTTGGTATCCTCTTAATGATAACACAGTCACTAAACTGCTTAAAATAACAAACTGATTTCTCAGAATAGGGGATATAGGGAATGAATTAATGAGTGAATTCTCATCTTTATTGTTAAACTAGGCTGGATGAAAATTATTGAAATGTTATTTTATTTTTTAAAATCATCTTGTGAACCCATCTTCCCTAACCACCAACACCAACACCACCCCCATCTGTGTCTTCCAACCCAATACTGTCATGAACACCCGAGTGCATGAGCATAAGTGTGTATTATGTATGGAGGTGTAAGTATTTACTTATTGCATTTGAACACTTATGAATCTGCCTGACGTCAATGAAAAGATACATTGAGATAGTCTCCATAGATGCCTCCCCCCATACACACAAACACTCCCTCTACCTGTCTAGCCATGAGCTCAGAGTTGAAACAGAGTTCAGCCAAGATGACAATTGTACCTGTTTTCTCTTCTTTCTCTCTCTCCCTCTTATTCTCTCTCCCTTTTATCAGTCGTATGTACCACATTTCCCCATGAAATACTACAGCCTGCAAGAGATAATGCCAGAAGACTCAGGAAAACAACTGAATAGGCATTAAAGATTTACAAGTACATATCTCCTTTAATACCAACACAGGTGGAGGTAACTGAGAGCAGCATCTGATGACATCATTGATGTGGCCTCAGATAACACCTTAATCATCAACTATGGATGGAAGTGGCAAAAGACATATTGTTCAAGTGAGAGTAGACTTTACTGGCTTAGAGTTTTGATCAGTGGACATTCAGGAGCCAAAGACGGTGCCACGGAAAATTGTGCATTTTTCGTATTACAAAAAAAAGATTAGGAAGTTGGCCAATGTGACTTTTTTATTTGTTGTCTTTTGTAGTGAAGATACTTTATGTCCTGCAAGCCCTTGTTAATCCATGATTGCCAACTAAACATTGGAGGTTTTGTTTTTACTGCACAGGAAATGCTTGATAACTTGCTGTATCTGAGTCTTGAAGTCTTGCATGCAGGATTGGTAATGTAAAATGGGTTTCAAAATGTAAGACTAAGTTTAGTTAATGCAGTCTATGTCATCTGTCTTTAAATTTTCAATGTACAGGACAGACTCAAACTTTCAGTGAAATTGTTGGTGTTGTAAAGAAATACGCAACACCTCTTACATATCAGTCACTGCAGATGGGTGTCATAGTGATTCCACAGGAGAAAAATAATTTCTCTCATGTATCCTGAATGAATGATGGTATGATACCATTTACTCTGAGGGATTTTACAGCGGGGAGGCTTGGGGGTTCATTTTTCTCCTGAGAAAATCTTTCATAGACAATAATGCCTGATTTCCTGACGTAACTGCATTATTTTCACGATTGTGTTGATATTAACAGATACGTTCTCATGGAAAATATATGTGAACTTAATATCTTAATGAATGACACGGGCAGGGTTGTTGGCTTTTGGGGGGGGGCAGGGTGTGCCCAAGTGAATAGATCTCTTCCATGGACATTTCAATAAACATATTAACTATATCAAGTGAAAATCTCCGGGAAACTGCCCTTTTTATACGGAGGAAATGACGTCTCAATGTTTTGAATCGTGCGGGTTAACCTGAGGCAGTAACACTACCCCAACTGCACTGACCTGACCTGCAGCTCAGGAGCATTTTCGGGGGTAAAAAGTTGGACCTTCATGTCTCCACTCTTTATGTAACAGTAAGTGTTCTCCTTGAATGGTCGACGTTACGATGCTGAGTCTGGCTTGGCGTTGAGGTTTGAACTGCTAGCCATTAGCGGTTGTGTCTAGCGAAAGCTGATATGACGTTACTCGCAGTTGGCAAGCTAGCCAAAGGAAACTAACACCCTGCCCTTTGCTGGCGACGAGGCTGAATTCACGTCTATAGTCACCATTTACGAAGGATACATGTTAAAAAAAAAAAACATCATTAATGTGAGTTATCTTAACTACGCATGATATAATCGATGGCCCCTGGTCTTAATTCACGGTGTCGCTAATGATAGCAAAGTGTTAGCTGTTGTAATGGCTAAATTACGCGGATGGTAAAGGTAGCCGTTGGCGTTGTTTTGTGCAAACCAGTCAGACTCATGGAACAGCTGGAATGGAACAGCTTTAGCCTAGCTTAGCTTTTACGTCTAAGAACGTCCTTGGTGTATTGGTGCTGACCGACGACGCTATCCCGGTCGACTTTGCTGACTTGAAATAGCCATAAAAGTCCTGCTAAAACTAGTCAGATATATCATTTCGTTCGTGAACTGATATCCCTGCAAGCATCTGGGCGCTTTCATAATAAGTGGTTTAGTAATTTTCCCGTTTAAGCCCTGACTCTTTGCCATATTTGGTGGAGGACGACAGCTGTCTTTTAGGCTCTGGCGTCGCTGGTGTTGCCCATTTTGCTGTCTCCCACTCAGGCTAAAGCGAGCCCACTCTGGATCCCCTCCATTGCGGCCAGGAGAAAGCGATGGACCTGCAGAAAATCATCCACAGTGATTTGCACGAATTTATCCAGACGTATATTCCAGATGCAGATCTCAGGTAAAAACGAAAGCGTTTTTGAATTATTACTTTTGTTTCATTGTACAATGTTACCACACTTTCCCTATTTTACTACCAACGCAGCACGCTGGATGATGTTCTCCTGTCCTACATCACCGGGGTCCTGGAGGACCTGGGCTCCCAGCAGAGCGTCGAAGAGAATTTTGATGTAGAAGTTTTTGCAGAGATGCTTGAAGCTTACATACCAGGCTTTGCAGAAATTGATAGGTAAAGCAACGCAACATTTTCATATTTCATTCTAATTGTTCTGTCTTTAATACAGAAGACAATAAAACCCCTAATCTCAGCTGGACTGAGGGATTTGTTAATTTTTATTTGGTTGAGCAAGTCAACAAAGAAATTTATTTCTTGTTTAGATTGCATTAATGTCAGGAATCGCCCCTCATTGAACTTTCATTTGTAGTCTTCGAATTTATATTTTTTAAGCTATGACAGCCTTGAAATGCCTGACACGTCAGCCAGATGATTTGGCCTTCTCCATCACTTTTAAATTGTTTGGGGTTTTTAGAAGAGTTTGCTCCAATCTTATAAAAGTTAAAATGCAACACAAATCAATATAGGTGTACGTCTTATTGTTGCTGTATGTTATTTGATATATCATGTTGTACATACTCCTTGAAATCGGAATCCATCCCAAAAAAATCAAGCATTGCACAGAATTGAATTCATATCTTTTGATGAAGATTTAATTTGATAAATATTTGCTATTTCATGTCACAGAGATTTTAAATCAAATAAGTGGATTTTCCATCAACAGATATCAAACAGTGCAGAATTGAGATTGTCACTGATGAATTTCTTGTTTTTGCAGTGTGAAGGTCTGTGAAATGATGTTCAGCATGGCTTCAAAACTAGCCTCAGCTAGGACTTCAGGTATTCCTTCCATTGCTTTTATTCGCCACTGTGCATTGTGCCAATTTTACTCTTCCCAAGTGATTTTTCTGAATTTTAGAATACTGTCAAAGGATTCATCATTGCGGCCCTCACAGATCGCCAACTCAACATTTGCTCTGCAGCGATGATCTTAATTTGTTTGTTTTTAGCTGGTGAAGGAAATGATGTCCCAAAAAGAGACGACACTCCATTGAAACTCACCACCATGCTCAGTGAGCCCCCAGCAGGGAGAGAAATGCAGTGCCTCAAAACACAGACAGAGGGAGCCACCGCCAAGGCAATTATTTTAAGCCCTGTTCATGTCTTGTTGATATGGATTTTTTTTTTCCTGTTTTGGAATTTATAAATCCATCTTCAACAATTATCATCAAACGTGTACTTTTACAGCTACCAGTGTCCGAGTGGGAAACCCAGGAGCAGCACCTGCTAGAGATGTTTCCAAAATGCAGTCTGTCCGAGGCCCACAGTGCTTTGTCAATTGCTAAAGGAGACATGGAGGAAGCTGTCCGCCTTATTATAGAGGGTGATGTCCAACTCAGTCCTACTCCTCTTAATGTGAGTCTGCACAATCCACCACACTCTGAGCCCTCTGTTTTCCGAATGACATGAATCTGGGTAATCACTCTTTTAAATTGTTAAAACACCATGTTGTCTCAGGTCAACCAGGGGAAGAATATTTCCTCTGTGGCAGATCAGAAACTGAAAGAGAGCATCCTTGAGAAGTGAGTGAGAAGGAACACAGCAGGACCTGACACCTCTTTGCTGTGTCCCTCACGGCTGCACTTTTTCTCTTCAGGTACATGCTTGTTGACAGGGAAGAAGATAACAAAACACACCGGCCTGTTGCTCCCAAAGATGTAAGTCAGACACCATGATTCAAAAGTTGGGTGCAGCTGCATAATACTTGCACATCAATCTTGTTAGCAGATTTCTTCAAGCAATTCTCTGTTCTTGTGGTACGTCTGCAGGCTCCGAAAAAGCTTGTCCGCTACCATGGTAACCAGGTGGTGACCACAAAAGGAGAGCGATATCAACTTGTGAAGAAAAATGAGGACGAGGATATGAAGAAAACGTACGTCAACCTCAAGCCTGCACGAAAGTATAGATTCCATTGATGGAGACAATATTTTCAAAGCAGGTATCAACAGTATTGTTTACAATTATTAATTGATTAATCAGTCAGTTTGGCCTGAGTTTTTTTTGTCTGTTTTTTTTTTACATTTCCCAAATAAGGAAACATTTGTTACTGTGCAAGTGGCTTTTTTGAGTTGCCATTATTTGCCTTGGTTAGAATATTTAATTACAAAATTTCAGTTACATTTCCTTATGGAGCTTTAGGCATCATGAGTGATATATCGGTAAGGATATTATGACTTGTTCTTGCTTGTGTAACCTATCTATTTACCATCTTCCCATTCTGGTGCTGCACTGCCTTTTTTTTAACCTTTTAATTTAACATTTTTTATTTGTATATTCTTTGAATCCATATTTATGACAGGGTGTAATAAGATGCCATAAATTCTTTGTGTATAGTTGGTGCTGTAGAGATTCGTGTGGACAATTCAAGTCTCAACTGGTTTTTAGTGTATATATTACATCGAATGCCAATGTCGTCTCAACTTTTATTTTGACATCTCTTAGAAATACACACTGGGGTTTGACTTTTTTATTTTTGTACTTCAGAGCTTTTTTAAATAAATAACTGTCTTTTCTTCAAGACAGAATTTATCAAAACATATTGTGGATGCCCTCATCCAACCTCTTTTATAGGTTTAAAACATGTCACTGACTGCACTACAGAAATTGTTAATTCTAGTATACACTTTACTGAATACCTACTAAAGTATCAGCGTGCAAGCTTAATCTTTTTATCTGGATAACTATTGAACTGATTTTCACTGTATCAGACCATGTTTCTGATGTAACAATTGACTTTTATTTCATTAAAATTGTCTGGTAATGTGTTAAAACTAACCAGGTTTGTTCTTTAAGGAAGTCCAACATCTGAAACTGTTCTTTGTAACAGATAAATTAACTAAAGGCTGTAAAGTGTTCAAGAAGAAGTCCATAGTCCACAGTTTTTCATTTCATTCGTACCGCCTCACCCATTATTTCATCATCTGTAAAACTCTATATTAACATAATCATTAAAAATGGAAAAATACGACTGGCCTAAAGCCACTACATTTGACAACCTTTTGCTGTCAGGACATAGCATAGAGTATTTCTTAGTGTCAGGACTTATTTGTGATCAGTCACCGGGCCACACAGATTTCCACAAACTCTTAATCATTCAGCTACCATTCTTCTAGTGTGTAAAGCCCATGAGAGCACTATAAATTATTGAAGGTTGGTCCCCTCTCCCCCCTTGCCCCCAAATGTCCACTGAAATCTGTGGACCTGTGGCTGGAGAACTCAATTTGCAAGCTCACCAAAGCCACATTTTTATTTTTGATATAGATGTTTAGATTTTCAAAATGTTAATAGGGAAGACAAAGTGTTTGTTTTCATGATTTGTTTACCTGAGTTTTATGAACTGCTTCTCTGTATGACTCCCTTTATCGCAACTTGTGTTCTAATTTTGTTTTGTCACTTTTGGTTGTGAATATCTTGTGATTATTGGGCTCTTTTTCAATTCTGGATAGTCGTACATTGGTATAAATGCGTTTGGGTTTTTTTTCTAACAGAAACTCTATAAGCTATTGGAAGTTCTTTCGGATCAGTGGTATAACTTTCCTGAGTGTATGTGTAACAGTTGTTACTGTCATCATTCACAGCAATATTGTCTGTAATAATTCTGATGGTGTTACTATGGAGCATGGAGGGGTTTTACTAAAGCTGTGTCCTTACAACTGAGGTAAAACCCTTTGCTTTGAGAAAACTGCTGACGCACAATTTATAGTAAATTCTAATTTTTGTATACTGCCAATCATTTTGTTGTTTTTTCTTTGAAGCAATATATCATGCAACCAATCACTGGAAACATGAATATTTCAGTAATTAATTTCATCAGTAATTAAAAAAACCCTCAGTAAAGAATTTTGCAAACAAACTTTAATCAGGGAAACAAGGAGAGCACATACAATGGTCAAACACTAATACAGGCATCCATCAAAACATGCCTTATCTCAATCCACAAACCCCCTTTCAGTCTCCCTTTTAAAGCTGTTTAATGTGAATGAAAAACACTGATAATCTACCAAGAAAACATCTTGCGACATTTAATGCCATGCCACTGGAAAGCAAGGCACATACAGTAAACAGGATTACCCTAGCATGAGTGCAGTGAAACATCCGTTTTACACTGGGTACTTTTTTTTTTTAAACAGAAGTAACACTGATCTATAATTGTGTGATATTAGAAATGGATATGAACTCCATGACAACCAAACCTGTTTATACCTGGTGCGTGAAGTCCTTCGTTTCTCTATTGATTTAACTTTTACCAGGACAGAGGTGCTAAACGTTTTCAAATCCAAATAACCCAACCCAAAAAGAAGTATATATAAATTTGAATTTAACTTTTTTTAATCTTATGTATTGTGTTATTCCTCGTAGTAGCAATTTAGCGAGGTCTGCCATTGATTATTCATTTAAAAAATCTAAGCATAGTCAATTGTAATGCAATTTGGTGTTGATTTTTTTTTTTTAATTTCTTAGTCTCAAGTGTATTTTAATTGTACTGAGATCATCTCAGGGCAGCACAGTGGCACAGTGGTTAGCACTTCCACCTCACAGCACGAAGGACCCTGATCCAATTCCCACATTTGGTTCCTTTGTTTTTGCATGTTTCCTCCCACAGTCAAAAATATTCAGGAGGTTAAATCGAGTATATTGGAAAAATTGCCCAGATGTGTGAGTGAGGAAGTGAATAGTTATGGCTCTATGTGGCCCTACATCAACTGGCAACTGTTCCAGAATGTATCCCGCCTCTCACCAAGTAACAGCTGGGATGGGCTCCAGCATCCCCACGACCCTAAGTGCAGGAAAATATGTAGATAATGGATGGATCATCAGGTGACTGGTTAGACCAGTTTTATCAGTGCTGTTTTATTAAATTTTGGATATCGAGATCAAAAACATCTTAGCAAAAATCTTGTGATGTAGACTGTGGTTGAGATATTTAATTTTGTATTTCCCAACCCCAACTTTGAGAAACCCATGTTCCTGGCAAATACAGCTTACTGAACATAAATATGCCCTCTCCACTTGTTTGTTGTTTTGGCACATACAGGATAAACAAAATAATCATTTTTGATTGAAGTACATGCTGTAATCATTTGAGAGCACTTAGAATTTCTATAATATACCAACATTCAAGTAACTTTCACTTCAGTCTTCAAAATATTGCTGAATTGCTGTGTGAGGATTTTTAACTCTAAAGTATATTCATAAAGCAATATGTATAGTAAATCTTGAAGCTTGACTATGGCTACTGAAGTTATTTTATGGGAGTATAGTGCATGAAGCAGCTTGAATATAATGATCAACATGCAACTAACTTGAACACTGGGTGCATTATTTTGCAATGTGATTGTTGACGCTTTAACTACATTCTAGCAGGAAGAACTGCTAGTATAGCTTGCTTATAACAGTTGAATACATATCAGTCTAAAAGAGCAGTTCACTTGAACCACCTTAACGCCTATGAGGATGTTACCATCATATTCCCATGAAAATGTCATCCGAATGTTCCTGGGACTTCCTGCAGTTATTTATAGTAATTCTTTAAGTGTATTTGCAACTACTATTGTATTATAATTTATTATCACTTTTCATTCAACTACCAGTGGTGTGTAAAACAGCACATCCAATACAAGTTCTTAAAATATAATTCAAACGATAAAGAGCATAAATAAAACACAAAACAATCACTCAGCTAAAGTAATTTGGCTTCAAGTAACACATGTTTCTTGAGCTGGATAAATGAACATCCCCAACTCCACTGCTCATTTTACACCCACAATTTTTTTTTAACATACTTCATCACTGTTTAATTATAGTCCTATTTTGTGGCAGTCCCTGTGCTCCCTTTGCAATCGAAACATTTCTTGCTCGTAACTCCAAGAGAACCGCATTGTGAAAAGGTTTAGCGACAATACAGACTACACCGACAAACATTTCAAAAACATTTGATAACTGGATACCTTTAAAGGTGTGAGTCAAATCAGTTAAGAAGCTATCTTCATGACAGATGGAAAAATATAATATTGTCATCAACTATGTAAGTAGTGGTCTAAAAACAGAGGACTGCTCCTAACGTACCGCTCTCTGGCTGATTTTTACTGACTGACTAAGAAAACATCCTCAAACACCCTTTTGCATGAATTGTGACAATATCTAGAGAATGACTCAAATAAATACCTAAACTTAGGCCACTTCAAAAAAATGAGTAAACAGACTTTTTCAAGTACGGTAAATTCCCATGAGTTTGTCAATTGTTTCTTCAGCAACTGTTGTGTGTATAATGATCGTGGCACTCCAAGATAGCTGAAGCAGAATGGCCTCAAGATGGCCACTTATTGCCATAGAGTAATATGCAGCTCCGAAGTCAGGATGCAAATCACACATGCAGCAGTCTCACATTCAGACACATAGAGTTTCTGAAGCAGTCCAGTGAAAAAATGTTAGGTGTTGGATTCTAGCTGACAACCTTCATATCGCCCCTTGATCATCGTTTTCAGTAAAGGTCCAATCTACAGGGAGAAAAAAGGAAAGGATTCTAGGTTAGAATGAGACAGTCATTGTTTCACTTATCTTTCTACACTGCATGTGTCCTCCCCTTGTACTAAATCAGGTAGGCCATAAATATTCACAATAAGTGGGTTGCAGGGAGGGTGGCATGCTTGGGGGATTTTAAACAGTAGGTGACCTAAATGTAGGTCTGATCTGATGCTCTAGAAAATAGCAGACTAACATATATATATATGCATTCAACCCCCATTCCAAATGGACAGTAGGAAAATGTCTGGCTTGGGCCCTCCTTCTCTCTCTGTTCATATGCATCAATTTATTACCTAGAAGTTGTAAAAATTAGCAAGAAATCAAAAAAGTCTGAATAAAACAACTAAAATTTGGTTAAGAAAATACAAAAAAAAACACTTTCTAAAAATTCTGAGTCTTTAAATGGCTCCCAAATCACAGGATAATTGTCAAGAACCAATGAAAGTATTCCCCACACATTTTTCTAAAACTTGGCCAGACATCATCTTGTGATATCAGAAAATATAAAATGGGCTAAGAATATAAACAGATACAACATTAATCTGCCTGGAATTTCCCGAAAAAGATACCAAATCAAGTGCTTTTACTTCATGTGGGTCACCGAGAGCTTCTCCAAGCATCTTCTCGATATTTCTCATGATGGCCACCTTCTGATGAGCTCTTAGAGGGTACTCTATCTTCTTGGGAGTGGGGGCCCCCTAGAGAGATGAATCGCAATTGTGAAAAAAATCTAAGTAAAACTGTTTGCACAGTATTGCCAACATTAATACAGTATTAATAACAAAATACATACTTTGTACCAGAAGTTCACGGTGATCGTCACACCACCGCTCAACAGTGATTCAATGTGATGCCACCTGAGGGGAAAAAAAAACTAAGAACTAATAATTCTTGCCACAAACCTTTCGATTTTTGAACGTCACCATCATATTATATTGAATAAATGAAAAATCATTCACAGAATTCAGAGAACAGTTACATCTTAAAGGGCTTTGTTTACAGATGAAGCCCTCAAGCTCTTTACTTGTGGATTTCAGCTCATCATTTGCCATCTTGCCCTCAACAATATGCTGTGCCTCCTCTTTTCATGTTGGTATACTTACAGGAAATGCAGTAAGCGGAATGAAATGGCAAGAAAAAACAGCTGTATTCAATTTACATGGAAACTCACCAGATGCCCAAATCATATAAATTAAGGAAAAAGAAAGACCTTGTTGTCACATTCAGTTTACATAGAGGAAAATTTGATATTTTCTATTTCCCAGCCCTGCTGCTACTCCCGGTTTTCTCCTCTCATTTTATTAGAAAAATCACCCTGTGACTCTGGACCATCTTAAAATATGATTGTTATGTGAAAGCGAAGTTAGAAAGAGATAAATAATATTTGATATTGGATATTTTTCAGCCCATCTGGCAACTCCAGCTTTTATCCTCTCATTTCATTTGAAAAATCACTCTCTGACTCTGGGCCAGTTGATCTACCTCAATAAACTCTGTAACTTAAACAAATACTTTGGACTTTAAACAGTATAATGAGCTGTAAAATATAACCATGTTTTCTTAACTACAAAGAACAGGAAGACATTTGCCACCATTTGACCCAAGAACTTCATCAACTGAATAAGGATTGCATGTTGAATGCATTGTTTCTAAAGATATGCAATGAGATGCCATTCTTACCAATACATGGGGATGTAGAGAACATCTCCTGGACCCACGACCGCCTCATAACCAACAGCGTTCTTGAAATTAGGGAACTTCTCGTAGTGTGGGTTATCAAAATCAACCTATAACAGAAAATATACTTTGAATATGTAACATTACTACATCAATCAACTTTTATAAAAATTTAAGTTAATCTCTCAAGAGACACAAGGAATGTATACTTTAGATCAATGGTCCGATTTGCCTGTCATTCTGGAACAGCAAACTCAAAATATAAGCTAGTGAAAACATAAAGCCCTAGTTTAGCACATATATATATATATCTTACTTGACTCTGTCTGTCACAGGGGTGATGCACAGGGTACGGATACAGACACTCAAACTGATCAGGAGGGAAGAGGATGCATCTCTTGTGGCCTTTGATCTGTGCAAAGAAGTTTTGCTGCTCATCGTAATGTGCTGGTGTCACATTACCTACAGCAAGGAAAAAAATTAAGTAGGACATGTAGGACATGCAGAGAGTACAGTGCATAATCAAGGTAAAAGACAGAACTAAAAATGAAAGCTAAATTTGGAGCTATATCACCCGACAGGAACTAAAATTGCCAAAGCTGCATTCCTCATGCTGTGGGGGGCTTACCCTCCATGCCAATAAGCAGAAGGTTTGATGTCAGCTGTCCCCAGTTCCTTTTTGCTTGCTGCTTGTTGATCCAGTTCCAGTTGAAGCCAAGGAAATCAACAACTATCTTCTTTCCGACCGTGTCGTTCAGGGTCTGCTGCAGGTACACTCTTGAAACATTTGGAGAATGAACACGTATAAAATATGTGACTTGCCTTCAAAAGCACCGATTAACATCACATCCTGGATTCCTATAGCTCTCAGAAAATTAGAATACATGACTTTGAAGAAGCCTTCTTAAATACCGAATGAATGCAATCTTAGACCAACTGTCAAAAAAAGTGAAAGTGACGGAAAATGTCAATGATTTCAAATGTTTAAAAAGTACTTCTTGGTAACAGTTAAAATCACAGCCCAAATGCATAAACCCTTTTTTAGTTGAATTTATTTATATTGTAATTTAAGCATCTAATGGCACCCAAATAGGGATTTCATTCTGGAGCATTTTACCCTATACCCTCCATTTCAAGGATTCTGAATGTGAAGTTGAAATTCTCAAAGTTATCTTTTCATTTGAAGCTTTTCAAATAATTTTTATATTTATTTTTATATATTTATTTATATCATAGTTAGAGGGAAAAAAAAATCTAACTTTAATTAAAACATTTTAATGAAAAACCTCAAGAGTTTACTATATATATTCAGGAATTCAATATGTTTAAAGATATCTTAAAAAATCTGCCAGAACCCTGTCACAATTATCCCTATGTACATTCACAGAGGTGCAATGTCAACAGTTACCTTTATTCTCAGGAGTTAAATGGGGAGTTAACTTCATCAAATGGTAAATTAAGCATACATCCATGCCTCTCTGTGTGCGTGCATGCATGTATGCGTATGCCCACACACTTTCCCGTATTGTCTCATATTTCACAAGAGGAACACATTGTTTTAGAACACCTGCAGAAAAACATTTTGCTCCGAACACAAGTCACATGAGATTTTTACCAATTGCGTGTGTGTTTATGAATATCTTGGGGGGACTAAATAATTACATGGAGGTTTGACTGAGGCGTAGAAATGTGGTTAAAATAAACAAAGATTACATCTGTGAAACGAACAGAGGTCAAGTTATATATCTAACAAAGAAATCTTACCTTTCCTCACCTCCCATTTCCTCTGTTTTCTGCATTTTTTCCACAAACTCTGAGAATTTCATCTCCATTCGTCGCGACTTGGGGACAAAGTTCTCAAAGTTGGACATTTTCTTCTCGTCATAGTAGAGGAATTTGTGGTTTTCTGCGATGTAAACAGAGAAGTCCCCATTTCCAATATTCTCTTGCAAGTACGCAATATCCCATTTGAGAGCTGGATATACGAGGTTTGTATCAGTTAATACCACCGGCTCCTGAAACCAGAGACAGGACATCTCAGTATTACAGGAAAAAAACAGATCCTTATTATTTAATGTTCCGTTGATATTGAGGAATATGACCAGACCTTTGCAAGGAATTATAGACTGAAAAACTGAAGAAATATAAACCTGTGTCTAAAATTCAATTTGAAAGAAAGAATCACTTATGGTATTTTATTACTGCTGTTACTGCTTGACATGATAAGACTGATAAAAATGTAATTGCTTTTATCAACTATGGCCGTTTGAATACTGAAGCATTGGCTTCTAAAGATTTGCTTCCGTGTACTCCAGCATCTTTTGTTTCACAGAGTGTGAATTAAAAAAATAATAAACAAACAACCCGTCGATCGCGGCAAAACAAAAAAAAATGTGCGCGCTCTGTCTGACGGGTGTTTTCTTGAAGCCGTGGCGTTCATACATCTGTCTTGAATAAACAAGGAAAGAAATGCCAACAAGCAGACACCTGCGCAGTGTCTGGGATCGGATATACAGAGCGAGGGCTACGTGACAAACTGAACGTAGACTGGCAGGCGCGCTCCCGCGGACTCGTCGTGAACGCAGGAGGAACTCTGCGGTTCCAGACCTGGGATGTAAGGGGGAGGGTGGCATGGTGAATGAACGTGTCGTTTTCTCGTCAAGAGCCAAAGAAACGGACCGTCCTTCACACGCCGTGCTTTTCACATGACAATGTTGTTGTGTTATTCGACAAAGTGTAACAGGATGCAGCCTGTCGCCCAGCAAACGGTGCGACAAACTAAGATGTTTTAAAGGAGGAGATTGCCTCTCTCGTTGCTCCGTGCTGAAAGTACGTGAACTGCGAGTTGCCGGGAATACAACGTGGAAAGAAAAAGTGGCTAAAGTTCTGAGCGAATTATACGTGGGGACGATCGCTTTTTGTGGCTCAATCTGACACCGACCGCGATCACTATCAGGTGTCACTGGTGACCCAGTCCCTGCTGCAGCTGAATTGGGCAAGCTAGCTTCTCTTAGGTGGACGCTTCAATAATGCAATACATTTTGGGAGTATTATCCTCCCTTTGTATGATGGAAACTGACGCTTCAGTGTACAGGAAAAACGTTTAAAAAGTAGAAAAAAAAATGCCCGTCTGTTTCGAATCGTTTGCGATTGGGTTTAACTGGCGTGAAGTCAAACCATCCCCTATCACCCTCTTCCTATCTGCTACTCCTGGGTTTGCACAGTCATGTCTATGGTTCGCCAAATGAAAAGGCCATTTCAATAAGACGAGGGGTGGAGGTGTTCTGACTCAGTCCGATCTGGACTCCCTCCACAAATGTGGATCACAGAAATGAAAACAAATATACTGAAGAAAATGGTGACCTCCTGATCCCATGGGAACACACTCCATGGGCATGTTCAGTGTGAACAATCAAAATGTTAACAAATTCCTCATAGTAAATGATAATTTTGTAACAACTAGAAAGAGAAATACAACAATTTATATACGAGTGCAACCATCGCAATTTTCCTATAAGAAATTTCACTAACATACTAGTTTTACGAATAGTACCACTCTACTACCAATATGTCGACTGAAGATAGCTCCAGTAACTGCAACCCTAACACTCATCTTCGGCAACATTCATTGTGTTAAATTTGACCATTTCTTGTAGAAAAATGGATATACCACCCCCCCAAAAAAACACTGGTATTAGATACCCATATATTCATATGCAGCCCCACAAAATGCCTCGGTGTACAAAACTAACTGCACACTGCCAAAATATCGCAGGTTGATATCCCCTTGTAATACTAAGAATGACAAAATAATTCCCAAGAAAAACACATAATACATTTTAGAATGAAAAAAATTGTAACATAAAGTAAAAACATTTATTTATATATACATATGATAAAATAAAAAGGAGGACATGTTTTAAAAATGGAAGCCAAGTTAGCTGTTCTAATGTCATGGTTCATATTCTGGGTCAAACCACTGTTAAAGCTTTATCATCTTTCTTCCTTGATGTACTTTTTAGAACAGCTATTGTGACCTCGTCTTACAGTCTGAGTTGCCAGGAGGGGGCAAAGTGGGCAGTTATATAAGTGGTTGCTTGGTCGTGCAATGCCTTAAGATTTATGTCAACATTTTAATATTAATTCCATATTTCACAGGATCCCCATGACAGGAGGGCAACGATTAGATTACTGTGAGACATTCTAAATATGCAAAAACAGAGGCTTTGTGAACAAATTGCAGCCATCTTTATCAATTAGTCTCTAAAGGCAGCGGACCATTATGCTTCTCAAGGAAATAAAGAAATAGTCTCAATCATCAAAAATGTTATTACTTTGGCAATAATTCAGTTGGATGAGGGCAAAGCTTTTTAAAGATGTAACTCTCACTCAATCATAAACATATTTCTGGATACCTAATTTTGCTTTGTTTTTTAAAAAGTTGAACATTTCTGAGCTATTCTAAGCCTCAGGGATTTCTACCCACTTATTGATGTCTCTTCCATTTTGCCGGAAAGCACTGAACTTCTCCAATGAGTGGGGTTTGAAAGTAAAGAGCGAAATGGATATATATGGATATGGATATATATATGGATATATATATATATATATATGGATATATATACACATATATATATACAATATATATATATTGTATATATAATACAAACAGTAAGGTACATAAAATAGATCCCTGAGAGTCACTGTGGTGCATTATCGTATACTATTGATACCACAAAACGGTCCATCTAAATGTCAGCTTAGAACCAATTAAGCGCAGACTCTTTGATCAGAAAAGTATGACCAGCAATGGGAGATGTTGGACCATTTTAAGAGAAGATGTTAAAAGAGGAGCACTTTGAGTCGTGTGATGCTGCCTGTAATTTTACTGAAAGTCTTAAAATGTCATTGTAAATTAAAACGACATCCGGCTGCGTAGCAACAGGTCTTTGTAACAACTCTGAAATTAAAAAAATTCTGATGACCAAAAAATTAAATTGCAATGCAATCGCGCTGGCCTTTTCTAAATACTATATGCATTCCTGCCACTTGATCTGGGTCTGAAGACCAGCAGACAGACCAGAAGTAACTTATTTTACGTCATTCAGTAGTTTCACTAATCTCAAAGGAACCTGGCCGGTATTGGTCCTTTTATGATGTTATTATGGTATTTATTATTTGCACTAAATTTCTGAAACTTCATTTATTCTATAACACTTACCCTGCACCAGTCACTAGTTGTCAATCACAGGGCTACATGTAGACATACAACCGAACCGCCTCATATTCACACCAGCAGATAATTCAGTCTTAAATTAACCTTCTGTATGTTTTTGGACAGTGGAAGGAAGCGGAGGTACTCAGAGACGACCAACACAGACATGTAGGGAACATACAAACTCCACACACAAAGGCCCAAGTCAGCCACTGGAGTCACACCAGGAAAAGGGCAAGTTCAAATGATAGAAATTGGAGACATTTGAACAAAGAAAAGTTATCAATATTTTTTTTTTCTTTCCAAACAAAGAACTTGAGTCTAGATCATCAGCAGAGCACTGTCGCTGGTTCTCTGTGTGTTGCCTGCCACTGTTGCGACAGTGATGATGCAAAGCGAAGGAAATCTGCTGTCTATGTAGTTTATGAAGACAAACTTTGAGTTCCTTTTCATCTGCTGCTGCACAGAATAAAAATCAAGAGATTCCTCAAGGAAACAAAGCACATGGGTAGTGCTCACAGTTGAAGCTAAAGTTGGCTGCATTTATCAAGCCACACTTTGTGCATTCAGTGATGTTGCCTCTACAATTCTAACCTGTTGATAGGTTAGTGTCCTGGCACATATCTATGGTCAGATTTAAAGAAGTATATCATATTTTGTTTAAGTACATTTACCCCTGTGAAATCTATACAGGTCTGACAACGACGGACAGTGACCTGGATGACTGGGAACCTTCTCCAAGAAAAATTTCCAATTTTTTATCAAATTCTACAAAAAATTCCAGTTTTCATTTATAATGTTTCAAAATGGAAAATATCTGTTATGCAATTTTAAGTTGTAGAAGAGGAGCCGGTTTTGTTTTGCCTTTTGCTTACTCAAGTACTTGCCTCTTGGTGAATTTAATTTGCTAAATAAGTTACCTTACAACTAATATGCACAAACAGTGGTGTTGTCCTGTTAGCTGAGGCCGCAATACAGGGAGACAGTTAGAAACAGGGGCTAAAACGTTCATAGTTCTCAAATGCAATGTTACTTTTCTTTGTTTCTCAACCGATGTATTTAGTTTACACAACAGACTTTTAAGAAACTATCAGACAAGGTTCTTGCAGCATAACTGGTTTTCTGCACCTCATCCCCTGAACAAACATCTTGTCAGTAGCTGTTACAGTATAACATAAACCAGGCCTTGCTTATGGTCCCTTCAGTGCGAAACTCATATGAATAATATTTTCACACTTACTGGAGCTATGTGCATGGAAACTTGCTGATCAAGTTGACCACTCACAGGTTGCATCTAAACACTGGAGCACATATGAGACAGAATCAGGTTTGACACCCCAAATACAAAAGTTGAAGGTGTATATTTTTTCCATTGTTGACGTGCATGTCACACGTCTGAAGCACAGACTCACGGCCTGAGGCTGCTACAATATCAGCTCAAGCACCTCTTAAACATCAAATCCATGAGGTATCTACAGTGTTTAATGTAGTATTTTTCCAAGAGACAAAATCCACATTGAACTCAAAGACGGTGATACCAACTTCTCCCAGTTATCTCTGGGATGTGTAGCGTTGATATTACAGCAGGTATTTCCCAACACATATCAACAGCAAGCCAGCCGAAGAAACACTAGTCCATAACACTTGAACAATATCCAGATTTGCTATGTTTATGTGATAAGATAGCAAACATATATTTTCTATTTATAAATGATAATCATAGATTGGTTGACAAGTGTCGTATTCTTTTTGAATTTAGTGAAGTACATGAAGAGTGAAGAGTTTTGACTGTATCTCCTTTTTATTCTACTTATTAAAGCAGGCTCAACTTTTATATTTCTGGGCCCACAATTGGTGCCGTTTCACGGCTTTTCTACATTGTAAAGAATTTGCATAGGGGTCAATAGGAAGAGAGAAAAAATATAAAGCTTTGTTTCAAAACAACACACTGGACACTGGATATAATTAACACAAGCCTTTCTCAAAATTTAATATCCTCCTTCACCAGTTTCATTTGAAGTCAGGTGTGCGTGAAAAGTTTGACCGAGCAAACGTTAGCAGATTTACCTCGTTATTTATTAGCATCTCTGCTCTGGGGTCAGTGTGAGACAACCGGGGAATGGGCTTGGTGGGGAAGGAGTAATTTCGAAGCTGAGACTCATCCCAGGCCCGGGTTTGGATGCCGGAGAAAGCGGCGCCGCCCTCACTCGCCGCCCGATCAGCCTCCACAACGGTTGCCGCTGCCATGGTAGTCGAAAAGCGACGATTAGCCGCGTCCGAACCTCCGTTCTCCCGGACAACGAGCCGTCTCCACGGACGCTCCTCGGTTACGCCACTGGGCAGCAGCGGGACTGTTCTACTCAATTTCCCATTCACAGTTTTTTCGGTTACAAAGCGACGCAGCGCTGCCGGAGACGACACCTCTCCGCGGGATCCTCCGGTTCTGTATGGCTGTTTACACACCGTGTTGACAGCCAAAAAACCAACGACTCATACTAAAACAATCAAGGAGAGACGCGGAGGAGTGTGTGCTACGTTTATCGACAGCGACTCCCCTTGCACTGGAAGACCGGGGGAATAAAAAAACATTCTTTGATACCCACCTTCACCAAAAGGGGAGCCATTGTCCACGCTATTATTAGAATAGAATAGAATAGAATAGAATAGAATAGAATAGAATAGAATAGAATAGAATAGAATAGAATAGAATAGAATGCGCCTTTCATCGTCTCACAATGGGGAAATTTTAATTCCCACAGCAGAAAGTGGACAGTGCAGTAGATGTTGTTAGGTTAAAATTATTATTAGTTAAAACTGTGGCATTCAAAGTATCAGAAAATATAGAAAATAACTCTTTTTTTATTATACTTTATTCTACCCTTGCTAGAAATTATTACTCTGCATTTAACCCATCATTGATGAACCAGGAGCAGTTTGCCGCCACTTAGCGGCGCCAAGGGACAAGTTAAGTATCTTGCTCAACAACTCTTCAACAGGCTTGGAGGAGTATAGGAATCGAACAAAGAATATTTGGTTCCAAAGATGACCACCCAAACCCCCTGAGCCATGCCCCCACAACCTGTGCAGAAAAAAAATGGTAAAATAGCAGCAGACAACAGCTGCTTAAAGCAGCATCGGGAGTAAGTGTATGAATGAGTAAATATATCAAAAAAGGAAATGAAGTTTTGTTGGGAGCAGAGCTTGGTGTAAAACACTTGAACAGCACCTAAAAAAGAAGAACCTGCAAAATCTGTCCTTCACACTTGGGGTGAAGGAGTCTGTTGCTGAGGGAAGGAGCTGTTTAGTGCTGAATGATGTTCCACATAGGGTGGGAGACATTGTCCATCAGAGACTATAGCTTTGCTATCATTCTCGTCTCTCCCACCCCCTGAGTCCATGGGACTGGCCTTCTTTAGCAGTTTGTTCAGTCTCTTCCTGTCAGCTGCTGACAAGCTGCTGCTCCAGCAGCCTACTCCAAAGAAAAATGCTGATGCCACCACAGTGTTGAAGAAGGTCCTCACAAGAGTCCCCAGCACTCCAAAGGATCTGAGTCTCCTCAACAGGTACATTGTGCTCTGACCTTTCCTGTAGAGAGCATCAGTGTTATGTGAGCGGTTCAATTGATTGTTCAGGCAAACACCCTGGTACTTATGAGAGACCATTCTCTCCATGTCCATCTCCCCCAGATGTTCACCAGTGTTTGGGTGTGTCTGCTCCTGCGGATATCCACCTCCAGATCCTTAGTTTTTCCTGTGTTTGATAAGAGGCATAATAGTACAAATGACGGTCTGGATAATTCATGTTTCTATAACAGAAAATTTGAAACAATATTTCAGTGAGCCTAAAAACATTTTCCCTCAACTATAACACAATAATCATAGTAGTCACTATAATTAAATGACTGATGATGTAACAATTACATTCAGACTACATGTGAAACAAATAAATAGCGCATTGAAATAAGTCTTAAAACCGGGTGCATTTCAGAAGGAAACAATACTACATTTATCTTTAGCAAAAAATTCATACAAATGTAATTCTGCCATGAACCCTCCCTTGAGATAGTATGAGCATGTCTTTTACTACAGTTAACAAAGTCTTACTATTTCTGTACTGATCAGCTGACATTCTTTATTGCATTTTCACAAGTGCAGTGTACACAGTACTTTGTATGGCCTACCAATCAGCAAATTAGGTCTGATTTGTGAGACTGCTGTCGAATTAGATTGTGTTAAAAAAAACAACAATTTTTTAATCTTCATTTGTAATTTTTACGTGACAACTGGCTGATGGTGAACAATGCTATAAAGGTTGTCAAACTCTACAACACAAATTCCCCAAAATTCACATATCCCCGTACACCTTGTTTGTTTTCTCATGAGTTGGAGTTTACCGGCAGATTTCCACCCCAAGAACTTCTTTGGGCTCCCTGGTGAGTTCCCATCCTTTGTGTTTCCTGTGCAGATCAATGAGCTGAGCTGAGTTGATCCCTCTTATGCTCCTATCTTCCCCATTCTTTGCAAATACCCATGGTTAGGAGGTTAACCACCCCCCAAGAAGCTTGTATCTCAATCTGTTTGATAGCAACAAATATATACATTAAAGCTTTCTCCTTAGCAGATGGTCAGATTCTGTTGCCCATACTGCTCTTTTTGACTTTCTCTGCCTCTTCTTCTAAGAAATGATAAAACAGATTAAAATGTAAGGCTTCAGTAGTTTATGTAGGTATGAATTTTGTGTATTTGGCATTTAAGACGTCATCAGAAGCACCGCCCACAAACTTTGGTTAATCATTGTAAGAGTGTATGATTGACATACCACTCATCCGTCTTCGTCTGTGTTGGCTTTCTCTCACATTCATATTGACCCTCGCCCCTCAATGTGTTGTAGGTCCAGAACCCTTAAGCCCTAAATCCTATTAGTCAGGGGTTCTCTGAAGTATTATTAGTATTCTTTTTCTAGTTCTCACTGACTGCATTATCATTTCCTGAAATGAAAAAAATACATAGAAGATACTTCCACTGCCCTCAAAAACCAACATTGTGGTAAAAACAAAACAAAACAAAACAAAACAAAACAAAACAAAACAAAACAAAACAAAACAAAACAAAACAAAACAAAACAAAACAAAACAAAACAAAACAAAACAAAACAAAACAAAACAAAACAAAACAAAACAAAACAAAACAAAACAAAACAAAACAAAACAAAACACAACACAACACAACACAACACAACACAACACAACACAACACAACAAAAAAAGATTACTTTTGCTCTTTAAGAAACCACCTGCTTAATGACCTGGTACTTCCTCTGTGCTGTCGTCTCTCTCTCCACCACCTTGAGCTCATGTGTTGCTGCGAATTGGACATGGCAGGGCTGGCCTGGGAGATGGAGATTCAGACCCTTTGGTCACAGGGCATGTCCCTCCCTGGGTGGGGTAAATGATTGTTTATCTGGGTCACAATAAACATAGTATGCATTTTTATGCTTCAAAGTGTGCACCTCTCAGGCTGCTTCTATTCCATTGTTTCCAGTGTTTGATTCATTTCAGGGAATGAATTCGGAAGCTACAATTTAACAAAAAAAATGCACAAATGTATTAATTTCTTTTCTCAAGCGATAATGGCTACAAAATATTATTGCTTTGTCTATAAAGTATTCATTACATTTGTATACACATCAAAAGAAATATACAGAACTTCAACAGTAGCCAGCAGCCAAAACTTCATATGCTGGTTTCTTTTCTAGGCAACCGCTTTTGCTGCATGGCTGGCAGAGCAACCCAGCCAGAATGCAGGGGGTCATCGCAGGAGGGAGGACTTTTGATTATGATCATTATTTGTTAAATAAGATGTCAACAAGGTGTTTCCCTGACACTTTATTGAGCAAAAAGAGGAAGGCACAGAAATGAAAGCCCCTTTCTCAATGGGAGTTCTAATCTGTTCTTTCATGTCCCATCTCCTCTGAAGGGTTTGGGCTTCGGCTGCCATGTGCTAGTCTGCCTGGGCCTGGCACTTCTTACTTGCAGGTGGGGTGAGTATCCTGGCAAGCATGTGTTTATAAAACCTACTTGTTTGGGTACAATACTTGAACTAACTTCTTTTGAGAGAACAGTGTGAATCAGTGCAAAGCCTTTTCCCAAAGTCCTTTAGAAGGCGACAGTCCATTGAAAGTGGAGAAGAAGGGATTACCTTCCTCGACAGCGGTGCATTTCCGAGAGAGCTGATTAGCTCTGCATTCATTGTTAAATCGAGCAAAAGAAGGCCCTAGAGGAGTGAAAGAACCCAAATAGGTGGGCCCAGAAATAAAACAGCCGCAGGAAGCCTTGCACAGGCAACCCAAAGTTTTCCCAACATTACTTTCCCCCACTTCTAAGTAGGTATGGCGTGAAAAAGGAGATTAGCATACAAAATTAGAGGCGGGATGATTTTTAAGGGCAACTTGCCTCATGCCCTCCACCCCCACTCTCTACTCTGTCTGGACAAAGTTAATTAAACTAGTATTAAACAGTAAAGAAACATCCAAGCGCTTGGAGTCAGGGGGCTCTTTGAGGATTACCATGATGAGGGAGAGAACGAGAGGTATTTGTCAAGGCGAAATTGAGAAAGGCGTAGTGGAGAGAATAGTACGCTGAAGAGTTTTCTATTCCTATTGCCCGAGATCATACAATCCCCAGAGTGAACAATATGAAAAGTATGGTTGTGTTTAGTTCAGACTATCAAGAATTACTGTCACTAGGATATGCCAAAGAAAGATAAGTCTAAATCATAGTATTATTCTTTTATTACATTGTCATTGAGTACAAGCTGCAACAGAAACTAATAAAACAAAACTAGGAAATGTTGTGCAATAAATTAACAATGTACAGTGCAAAGTGCTTCATTTTATATACATTTAAATACATCAAAATGGAAACGGTCAGGGCAGGACAGAAGATCAGACTATGCCTGGAAAAGTTAACAGCTACCTTTCTAAAAAGACATCTGAGATTTGAAGTGGTAAATAATTAGTATGTAAACGACTAGTGGGCTGAAGTTCTCGGAATTCATCCAAACAAAAATGTCTTGGAAAATTATTAATGTTGTCTTGAATTATGCAATTACTCAAAACAAACTGAATTTCCCCCAAGGTTTTTGTGTTTGCATGAAAATAAATAAATCAGGTTATGCAAGCACAGAATTCAGGACAACATTCTTAAGATCTCTGATGACTTTTGTTGTAGAAAAGAAAGTATAAAAATATATCTTAAATACATTTATACCAGAGAGTGGTACAAGTATCATGACAGCAGGGAAGTGATGAAGATGTTCAGTGCTTCTTCCTCAGTCTAAGGCTCTTTCGGCGGCTGCCAGCACTCTCGTTCCTTCCCCTTTGGCCCCCCTTCTTTACACAGAAGTACTTGGTCACTGTCTTTCTGCACTGTTCACACTTAACTGCACAGCACCAGTGGAATTTACAGTTACAGCTTGATACCATTTCAGCTTTGCGCTCCTCTACTGCCAGCCCACACTCCCCACATAGCCTCTTGCAACTCCGTTTTTCCCATTTGCTTAAGTTCTTGCCTTTCTTGAGGCATTCTCTTCCCTCTGTTCCTGGCAAGCCCAGAGTGCGGTTTTCCAAGCAGTAATCTGGGGAGTCTTCAAGATGGACCAGCTCCTTGCGGGAGATAGAACTGAAGGTCTCTGCGATGGCCCCTCGACTTGCTGCGCTGTTCCCAGCTCCGCGGAGAAGATCCACCTTCAGAGCCCTGTGGTACTTCTCCTTCAGGTAATTCCCCACCTCTCTAAACTCTGGCAGCTGCAGCCAGCAGGTTTGGGTTGTGCAGCTGCCAGAAACCCCATGACATTTGCATGTCCTCTGCATGGTCCCTTTCACTGCCTGTCGTGAAGAGACACGTTCAAGAGTTATATGCGCTATGGATTACAACTTTTTTTTTCTTGGTATATATTTTTTTTCTTGGTAAATATTTAATAGCTACTTGATTTGTCTTTTTCTAAGTTACGGGCGAATAAAGTGTAAGTGAAATAACTATAGCTTGAAAGCCCTTTACTGATTTTTTTTGTCATCCTCACTGTTTACTTGACTTTACCTAACACAAAACACCTGTCAGCTGAAAGGGATCATTTGTGTGGAAAGGATGAACCTTCTGTTGAGACACGGCTGAATCAACGTTTCACATTGAGTCCCATTGTTTTGCAAGAAGAAATGGGCGTATTTATTTAGCATGTTCATTATCATCATGTTTTTTAGTGTGAGAAGACCCAATGGAGAGTCCCATTGAGAAGAGAAATTAAAAGGGAGTTTTTCTCTCTTTCTATCCCTATTTTTTTCTGTTACAATGATGCTCCAGGTGCCATGGGGATCCTAGGGTCCAACAGAGGGGAGCAAAGGCATCGTAAACAAAGAGCACTTCAGCTGCATGCCTGTGGTCCCTTCAGACTCCCTCGGGGCCAAACAAAGACCAACATAAATGTGGGATCCCTATTGCAAGAATAAAACTAAACACTTATTTTAAAAAGCAGCATAATACACAGTGCTTTGCAATGTATGGCTCCCCTGGATCTCTAATTAAGCTTGCACCAGTGATCCTCAGATTCTCGAGTTGAGGTATTGTCATAAGAGGCATTCAACACCGATAAATAGGCCCTTCTGGTACACCGAACACACTGTTATTATTGGGACGAGTGGCACCTCACTATAAGCAACGTCAAAGGGATGCTTGGGTGGCACACTCAGTGTAATTCTGAGCAGGGGAAATGATTCAAAAGGCGCTTAACATTGTGCAATCAGTTAGAGAGGCAGAAGAAAGTTCCATGATATTAATAAAGCCTCTTCCCTGTATTAGTGGCTGCTTTAGTGCTACAACTGATAAATACTGTATTTTTTTCAGGGTAAAGAAAAAACAGAAAACCGTGGGGTCAAAGCCAAGAAAACAAAATCATGTAATTGTAGCCTACCCTACGATACAGGTTCACCTCTCACTGCCAGGTTAATGAAGAGACATAAGAGCACCACACACTACCTTGCGCCCAGCCTCATTATTGTGAAGATTCATGGCAGCCCGGGCATCCTGACCAGTCTCTAACGCGTCCACAAACTGTTTAGCGATCGCTTCACCGAAGCCAACATTGTCACTGCAGCCTCCCCAGAGCCATCCATGACCACCTAGAGGATATAGACAGTGAGATCCTTCGCTGTTTGACAGCCCTCACGTCGACAGATTAAATATCCCACACCCCTGTTTTATGTACTGCTTTGTATATTTCTCTTACCTCTTTGTCCATTTCTGCTGTCATCACAGCCACAGTTGTCAAAATCTCCAAGACTGCAGTTCCTGGTTAAAGTGTACATGACCCCCGCCGAGCTGATGGCATGGACGAATGCCGTCTCACGGTTTGCTGGTAAAAGAGAGGCTCATTAATGATCTTTGCTTAACACAGTATCTATTCTTGCTAAGATTATTTACAAATTATACCATCACTTGGATATTGGTAAAGAAAAGTTCATCACAAAGAAATTCATTGCTGAATAGAGCTCATTTAGAATGGCAACCTTCATATGTCTATTTGTGATTAATTGATTCCTCAAGCTGCAGTGTGTAATGTCTGTAGCGGATCTGGTGAATTATAATACAAGGCTTGTTCTGGTTCAAGTGACCTTATCAAAAATGTGAGAAATCCTTTAATTATGGCAACAATTTCTTGAGAAAAACAGTCAATGCTACATTTATTTTATCCTGTCTTTGTATTTCCAAGACGGAACCACCATCTATAGCCTTGACTAGAACTTCAGCAGCTTTTAAATCTGATGGGACACTGCAGTAGGACTCTACACTTACCGCTGCGCAGACTACTGAGTGTGGACAGCTGCAGCGCTCTCTCGGGACAGTTCCAGCGATCCCAGGCAAACTGGTATTTACACTCTTCTATGCCGCTCTGAGCGCCTGCTGCCACACTGCTGGAATAGATCAGGTATGCCTGCAGAAGTAAGGAAAGTGTGAAACTCCTAGAAGTGGCTAATGACTAATTGATGGGGAGGTGAAATATAAAAAGTTGGTATTGGAGCTTGCTAAATTCTGAGTTACCTGACAAAGCATGAGAGAAATTATGGGACATGTTCAGGGGGTTAACAGAAACTCTGGTATTTACTGGTGAGCTCAGTAATATCAAATTTCCAGGGACAATTTTATTGTTGTGTGTCCTGGATGATATATGTTGCAACTGTCAGGACAGTAACTATTAAAAAAATAAACTGAGCTCAAACATTGCACTTGGTGAATATGATGTGCTCATACAATCTTCGGAAACCAATAGACTGTCTTTGGTTTGCACACGCTGCTCTGCTGCTTGTTCAGACTATGTGAATGATCATATAACTAATATGTCTCAAGTGGCCTTTGGTGAGATGGAGTGCCACCTCTTTCACAGGGGTTTGGCTGCCTAATGATGACCACCCACTATAGCAATGCCTGCCCTCGACTCTCCTACACATTCATCCGTAGATACAGAGAGCCTCTGAATAAGGTCAAGTGTATGAAGGTGGAAAGAAAATGACAAAGACTAAGACCATCACTGATATGTCATTAATGCTATGACAGCAGGGAGATATAGATACTAGAGATTGTCCAGACACATGAACACAGTACAAGGACATTTGGAATGGAAGACATAAAAATCACGTTGTCTCGCCCTTTCTTTTGGGGAAAAGGACAGGGAGGAAAGATCAAAAGAAAGTTGGCTTACCTTGGGTCCAGTCATCAAGAAATTATTCACTGACCTGGAAAAGGAGACAGCTTATTCACTCAAGGAAGCTCAGTGTCCATAACAAATTCCTCTGCTAACATCTCTCATTAGTGCACTTTGTAACATGTTAAAGTGTCACACAGTTAAACAGCGGGCAACCGAACTAACACTGCTGATTTGTCAAGGTTTCTAAAAATAGACCAAAAGATGCATGCTAGGATCCATGACTTGGAGTCAAAACTTAGGAAATATGACAAAAACAACGAATAAAAGAATCAAAGACATTCAACACTTCATAAAAAAACAATGCATCATGGTTTGTGAACTATTACCACTTTCCTTGATGTAGCCAGAGATGTTTATTTTGTATTGAGTGGTTTGGTTGATAATTACAAGGCAAACTCTGTAATTCATCATAGGGGAAAAAATTTGGCTCAGCTCAGCAAACCACTGATCTTTCTACTTAATGTGACATGCTTTTAAGTGAATAACTGATACATAAAATAACTAGGAAGATGGTAACATAAACTACTATAAAGTATCAAAGTGTCATAACATTTAATTCCTCGAATTCTAAATTGTTGTCCATATACTGTATATCGAGCTGTATATGTATTCAATCCGAGCAAATTTCTATCCTAATATAATATGATATAATAATGGATAAACCATAAATTACTAAGTCGTCAACCATTCATCACATGCAAATTTTTAATTGTACCAAAATCATGCCCCTTCAGAGAATAAATGCCAGTAGGACATTTTCACAGTCTGGATGAAAAATTGATGACATTTTCAATTTATCAGCTGTGCAGTTATGTCATTTTGAAAGCCCTTTTACGCACATGAATATTCAATCAATTCACAGTCGTGCAAGAGTACACGAGAGCTAAATAACCGGTTGAATGAAGTACATGCAAGCGTTTTTTAAACATACACTCTTACCAGCAACAGCATGATCTCATATGAGCTAGGAGGATGAATATGTAGTAAAAAACCTCCAAATGCACGAACATCCTGAAGGTGAGAGGGGCCACTGTGCCTCAGCCCGTCCAGAACCTGCAGACAGTCGAGCCGCGGATAGGAAACTGAGCTACCAACGCATGCAACTCCTGCAGGGGCTTCCAGGGCTTGAAGGAGGGGGCTCTGAAATGGAGCTGCTCTTGTCCCAACAAGAGATTATCTGCTTAATTAAAGATTTTCCCTCTACTTTCTCCCTCGGCCAATCAGAGGTATTGCACCGAGAGGAGACTGCCATGATCAAAAGGACACCCTGGGCCCTCAGGGCCGGCCAACGGTACGTCCCCTGCCTCTATTCAAGAGTGATGGAAGATCTATTTAATCCTATAGGAAAAGTGTAACACTGATCCCTTGAATTTTCATGCCAAAAAAAAAAAGTTTATTTAAGCTATCTAACTCGCAGCCCAATGTCGGGGATTAGTGTGGAGATTTGTTTGATAAGACTGGAGAAAATGAGGTCCGCTTGTTTGTTCTAAAGGAAGTCATTTAGGATTGAACAAAGGCGTGATTGAATCAATGTTTATCACTGCTGTTATTACACACGCACAGGACATTTGACAAAATAGCCTCCCTAAATGTCATTTCGGACGGAGTCACAGTGTCACCCCCCTGATCATGTGGATTTTAGCTAATGGAACTTTTACTTCCGTTTTTTGGCCGGAAAAAAAATAAAATAAAAATAAGAAGTAATGAAAATAAACGGGAGATGGACGATCATCGTCGTTTCGGAGCAATTACACGTGTAATTAAAATGTTAAAAAAACGAGAAGAACTAACCATAAACGAGGCACAGTTAAAAGAAAAAACACTTCTGGTGTATAACTTGTTGATTAATATTCACTGACTTGCGAGTAGATAATAAAAGCAAACCTTCAAATTGATATTATTTTCTCAGTGATGGTGGCTTTACAAGTATTGAGGAAAAAAAAATACGGACTGAAATCCGGGCCTATGATGAGATCTACCACATTTGCATCACTAATCCACACTATCCCCCCAGGTCTATATGAAGGGTTATTACCGCATAACCCCGTCTGACTCTTAGGTCCCTTTCCTCGCAGTCCTTTACCAGCCTTCTCGTGTGCAAATTGGGATTAGAGAAAGGGTGATTTGGAGGGCGAACTTTTAAGGGATGTTTTTGGATTAAGATTTAAAGAGGAATAACAAGTGAAACGAGACAAAGACTCAACCTGTCCCAATGTCTATGCTTTTAAAATAAGTGTACGAAATATGTGGCTTTTCATATACATAAGGCATTCATTACCTACATGACTGAATGCAACAATTGATCTCCCCGGAATGTTATCCGCAATGTTTAGAAGTATAGAAGTATTCGTTTATTTTCGTTTGAGAGAATCATACAGACATTTACCGACCATCGAATAGGAAATTTAGAGCCAATGTATAAAAAAAAAATATACATTTGGCAAAAAAAAATGATCAGAAATTTAAAAAAACGCAGCCACTGGACAGAAAAAAAGTCGGACATCAAATTGCTTTGTATGTAAATTGGACAAATGCAGATTATCCATCCATCCATCTTCAACCGCTTTATCCTTGGTCGGGTCGCGGAGGCAGCAACCGGAGCAGGGAGGCCCAGACTTCCCTATCCCCGGCCATATGGTCCAGTTCTTCTGGGGGGACCCCTAGGCGCTCCCACACCAGCCTCGAGACATAGTCTCTCCAGCGTGTCCTGGGTCTTCCCCGTGGTCTCTTCCCAGATGGACATGCCCGGAATACCTCCCCCGGGACGCGTCCAGGAGGCATCCTGACCAGATGCCCGAGCCACCTCATCTGACTCCCTCTCAGTGCGGAGGAGCAGCGGCTCTACTCCGAGTTCCTCCCGGATGGCCGAACTTCTCACCCTTTCTCTAAGGGAGAGTCCGGCCACCCTGCGGAGAAAACTCATTTCGGCCGCTTGTACTCGCGATCTCGTTCTTTCGGCCACTACCCATAGTTCGCAGATTATTCGGCCAAAAATCCCCAATGTCTCTATTTGCGATCTGAGAATTTTCTTCTTTGGACCCGAGGGAGGATGAACGTTTCATTTCAATTACCAGACATATCCAGCAGATGGCGCAGTTGCACTTCCATCACATCAGGTTTGTCAGAAAACGTACTATTTGACGTGTGGTTGACACTTTAAATCGTTCTTTTAATCCAAATCTAAAAAGACTAAACAAAATAATATTAATAATATTGCCAATATTTTCCTTTCTGTTTTTCCCGTCAAGGGTCGTCACAGCGAACCATTAGGCTCCATCTAACCCAATATTCTGCTTCCTTCATGTCCTCTTTGATTTTATCTATAAATCTCCTCTTCGGTCTTCCTCGAGGCCTCCTGCCTGACAGTTTCAACATCAACATCCATCTCAGTCTGACCTTATCCCCTAAACGTTTAACATGACCTGTCCCTCTGATATACTCGCTCTTGATCCTATCCATCCTCATTACTCCCAAAGAAAATCTCAACATTTTTATCTCTACTGTAGAATGATGATGAAAATAATAATAATAAAAAAAGACTATGGCAATATTATGTATTAAACTTCATTAACCATACTTTTTCATTGCAATTAAATTCAGGTCGGACCTTTCTTCTTTTACAAATCTTAAAATGATTTCACCTGTCTATGCACTTGGAAAAAAATGTACCGCTTACCCACCTAAAAGTGTTTTCTGTATTTTTTAAATTCATCATCTGAATTTCTAACTTTTGTGGAAAGAGCTCTTGACAGAAAAAATACAATGACAGTGTAATTACACAACAAATTTATTGAATATATTTTCTTAACTTCCACTTTTAATATATCAAATTGTTTTATCGGTAAAAGTGTATACAGTGCATATATTTGTGTGTGTGTGTGTGTGTGTGTCTTTTTAAGGCATTTGGGTAGGACTATCCTAACAGATGTTTCAAATATATGACATATTAGATCCCACACCTGCATGTTTGATTTTTTGTGTGAGAGACCTGAGCCATGTTATGAATGAGACATTAGTATCTATTTCTGTGTAGAGGTGGTTCCATTTCAACTGGGGGACACCATTTGTCTCAAAAAGAATCTGTGAATCAGCAGGCAGTTGGCTGGAAAAGATCTGTTGAACTGTTTTTCTGTATTTTCAAAAAGGGTGAGCATTGCAGTTTGTGGTTTCGTAACAGTAATCAAGAAAACCTTAATAGATATCGAAATCCAACCCCATTTCTTTGGGAATTTTATAAAGCACTATTGACAGACGGAATAAAGAGTAGTAAGTAAGAGAAATTACTCTAAATATTAAAGATACAATTAAGTATTGCCTTTAGATAAACTTCATTATATACGGTTTCAATAAAGCTTCCAAACTCCCAAAACCTATTAATTAATACCTGCATATTAAATAGATAAAAGATTAACTGATGCAAGTTGGACAGAAAATCATGGATTTTTTGGGAGTTGCCTTACTGCTGTGAGTGGAGACCTGATTCAGACTTTGCCTTGTCTACACCTTCTTACATCTGTTTAACATCAAGGTGAAGTAGCTGTGCTTGCATATTTAGCAAAGTGCCTGGCTCAGCATCAAAACTGTTTAAAGCCAATATTAGTTATGTAAGAGATTCAACTTACTTATCAGAAGCATCGTAATAAGCACTTCATAATTCAGCTTTTCTCAAAACAATGCTAACACAGATGCTACCGTCTGCTTAGATTTGACATACCGGCAGCTGTTACAGGGTTGTCAGCTTGTGTGACTTAGCTGCTTCTAATATTGCCATCCCCCGTTCGGTTCATGCGAGCAATTATCATCTCCTTTGACACCTTCTTACAGTCTTTTGCTAAACCCAGGAAGCACATGAGGTCTATGAATGCGGTGGTGGTGTTGAACATCCAACCAAATTCACTGGTAGCATAGTCAAAGGGGAATGTGTGGTGGTAGTTATGGAAGCCTTCACCTGGGGAAAAAAAAGGTTACCATTGTGTAGATAATAAACAAATTTCCAGGTATGCATGTATGCAGATATGTAGAGCTCTGACTTTCCTTCAATGATAATGCAGATACACTCCCTACGTAAATACATTTTGATTCTCTTTAAATTAATTATAAATATATATATTTGATCTTTTGTGTATTTAATAATCAAATGGAATTGTGAAATCACTGAATTGCAGACTCCGACATGTTGCTATGGCTATATACAAGACACATTCTTTTGCAGTCGTCAGAGCTGTTCTGCTGTGAACAGTGCCGAGTGCTGTTTGTAGGATCATGCCCCATTGGTTTCAGCCACCACAAACAGAATGAAATTTGAATTATATCGGCACCTTACTCACTAAATGAATAAATACTCAAAGCGGATCATCCTTAGATTTTTAAAAGCTAAAACTAGCAGAGTGGGTACAATCACATACAACCCCTGCTATGGTTGATTTGACACAACCTTTCAACAGCTAAAATTACCATTAAAATTGTTTTTGCTCCAAAAGGCACAAACTTAAATCTTCAAACAATCTCAATGAAGTGAAAGCATGGGTAACATGTAGCCTTACCTGCGCTACTTAAAGCCACCAGTAGGTTTTCCCTGGGGTTAATGGTTTTGTCATAAGGCCTGGTGCCCCAAATGTGTGCGGCGCTGTTGACCAGCCAGGTTGCATTGAGTGTCAGAGTGTATCTAAACAATACGGGGACAAAGTATGCCACCGAAAGGGATTCATCCCAGAAATACCATGGGACAAGCATCGGCACCAAGAAGCAAAAGATCACCACAGAGAGCTTGTAGTACCTGAAATCATAAAACAGAAAAAAAATAAATATAGTAACTCTGACCAGGATTCCCAGTGGATTCCACATTGTAAGTTGTATTTTTAGGACAGGCTAAATTACATCTCATATGTTAACATTAAAATTTTTGATTTTTTTTTTTTTTACATCAAAGCCTAATGCTCTTACATTTTTTCACCTGTAGGGAACTAAACGTGAGGATGCTTTTTAAAACATTAAAAGTGAATGTCCTGTACAATGTAAATTTGATTCCATTTTGTGAACTGCCTTTAGAAGCATACGATTTCTGTGGTGTCCCCCGCCCCCAACTGCAGTTGGTTTAGATCTCTGTACATTTTCATCACCTAAAGCATTAGAAAAACTGAGAAAGAACTGCTTTTCTATATGTGACTGCAAAGAGGAGTAGACGCTGATTGTTTTCCTCACTTTCTCTGAAACATAACCACCCGATCTGCCTTCAAGTCCGACAGCTCGAGTTTTTGTCCCTTTTCAATCACGTCAGGATGCTTGCGAACCAATAGCCAGCCAACATGGGCAAAGAAAAATCCTCTCTTGGCATTATGGGGGTCTGCATCTGTCTCAGAATACTTGTGGTGGACGCGGTGGTCTCTGGACCACTCATAGATGTCATTCTGCAAACAGAAATACATGAAAAATTATATTTAGTTCATTTCAGGGTGCAAATATTATGAGGACTAAAATCCAGCTAACTGAAAGACATACATGTGAATGAAAGTGGACAATGAATTTGATTTTCACACTTTTACCTGAAAGGCCATAGAGTTGCAGAGTGCAAGAAAAACTTTTAACGGAAAAGAGGCCTTGTAGGATCTGTGGCTCCACAATCTGTGGACGCCTGCGGTCACTCCAAGTGCACTGATGTTAGACAACAGAACAACTGGGAAAAGAAGGGTGAAAATGACAAGCATTTCGATTAATTTTGCACCCCGGAGAGTTGAGTCACTAGGACACCGTGTTCTTTCCATTACACCCTGGCCTCTCTGGTACGTGAGAAGTCATCTGTTTGGGGAGTTGGGAATGGAAGAGCTGGCAGGTCTGTCACCATGCTCTTGTCTTGCACAATCTTGCAAGCATCCATAAGTCTATCCAAGCTTTAAGATCAGAGTGGCGGGTCTGTCTCGGGTTTTGTTTTGAAATCAGTTCGTTCTTGAACTGCTTGTCAGTGTTTTGTCTCTGGGACTGAGTCACCTCCCAGACGATAGATAGATAGA
>CAAKHD010004581.1:0-51751 GCA_901007705.1 Fistularia tabacaria
AATCCTTCTTCTTTTCCTTTCAGTTTTTCCCTTTCAGGGGTCACCACAGCGAATCCACCTTCTCCATCTAACCCTATTCTCTGTATCCTCCTCTCTCACGCCAACTACCTTCATATCTTCTCTCATTACGTCCATAAAGCTTCTCTTCGGTCTTCCTCTAGACCTCCTGCCTGGCATCTCCCATTCCAGCATCCGTCTACCAATATAGTCCCTATCCCTCCCCTGTACATGACCGAACCATCTCAGTCTGGCTTCTGACCTTCTCTCCAAAACATCTAACATGTGCTGTCCCTCTGATGGACTCATTTCTGATCCTATCCTCCTCTTCACTCCCAAAGAGAACCTCAACATCTTCATCTCTGCTACCTCCAGCTCTGCCACTGTCTCCAAACCATACAGCATTGCTGGTCTCACCACTGTTTTGTAAACCTTTCCTTTCCTTCTAGATGATATTATTCTATCACATAGAACCCCTGAAACTTTTCTCCATCCATTCCAACCTGCTTGAACCTGTTTCTTTATCTCTTCTCCACACTCTCCATCGCTCTGGACTGTTGACCCTAAGTACCTGAAATCCTGCAACTTCTTGATCTCCACTCCCTGTAACCTCACCGTTCCACCCGGGTTCCTCTCATTAACACACATATATTCTGTCTTACTGCGACTAACCTTCATTCCTCTCGTTTCCAGAGCATACCTCCACCTCTCAAGATTTTCCTCAAGCTGTTCCCTGCTCTCACTACAGATCACAATATCATCTCCTTGTGAATCATAAAAATTAATTAATTCTTTTACATCAGAGTACATGATGTCTTCTTTGGAGCTAAATGGAGTAACTGTGTTTCAGACACAAGGGGTTTCTATTAGCTTGTCTTGGCTATGAAGTTTCCAAAAATCAAGCATAGCCTTTCCACAAAATATTTCCATTATTATATATTAAATATTTCTCTATTATGAAATCCCTTGTGAGATCTACATTAACCTGTACTTTGCATAGTGCATTTATGCATTGAAAAGTTGGACTGAATATTGCAGTGATCTGTAGAGTACTTAACTAAATGTAATTTGACCAGGCTATGTCCAAATTACCAAATCATGGTTCTGAGTATGTATCTCGCTTTTGTGTATTGTAGTGCAAATAGAAGCATTTGGTGGCAAGCATGTGGCAGTAGACTCATACCTTCCAGGTCATCAATAGACTTTTCCAGTTTGGCAACTGTTCTTTCTGCAAACTCTGCACGGGTTTCAGCCTGCCAAGAGCACAGATCCAGTATGTCACAAGGTAAGAGAGAATCTGTAATGCAGCAAACTCAACACTCGAGAACTGCTAGTTTTAAAACCATTTTAAAAATCAATGGTTACAATTTGATTAGTCTTACTCAAATCATACAACACATTCAATGTATCAGCAGTAAAAATGTTTTCATAATAAAAATCAGTGACCTAATCTGTAGCAGCATCTCACCTCCTTCAGTTTGTCAGTCAAGACTTTGATCTCCTCCTCATACTTGTCCTCTTTCTCTGAGTACTGTTTGCAGTAAAACAGAAAATTTACATTAAGGGAAAAAAATACTAATAAATATTTTAAAAGAAAAGAAAAAAAAAAAAATCAAATAAATTGTCTATCACAATTCACAATCTGCTGAAAGAAACTGAGCATGATGCAAGGATTGTTTTGACAGCGCTTCTCCTTCTGACATGTGAAAATAGAGAGAGCGCCATTTATTCACTAAGGTGTTTGCCTGGCCAGAGAACAAATTGTGCTGTGATGCCAACCGTGTCTGGCCTGACTGAACAAAGCATATGCATGCACTGCTAAAAGAGGGGGATCATGTGGTGAAATCTGGAATGCTGTCATACTTGCTATCTATAACTAGGGATGAACGCATTAGGCACAAAGAATGAGCAACAGGTCTCTACTGGTTTCTGGTTCAAAACTCCCTAGTACATCTTGTGCAGCAATCGACCTACAAGCTTGAAAAAAGAAGAAATACGCGCTGACTAATTAATTTTGCAAAAGATTACATTTTTATCATGTTCATTTGCTTGTCTTTGAACGGGATCATGCAAGAACTACCACATAAAATTTAACAGAATTAAATCACAGGGAAATGTGTGCCAAGTAACAGCCATTGTTTTTTTTGTGCATTTGTAGTCAAAGCTGATTTTTTCTCCCCACTGGAATTAATCGTAATACTACTTTTAAGATATTAGGAATCTTTTTGCTTATTTTGGAGTTTTTAACATAGCAGTTCATACACATTTATTTTATAAAGGTCAGGTTATCATCAAAGCCCAAGGAAGAAGGAAGAGCCTTGGATTTTGAGTTGAGGTAATGATGCATACTAATGGCAGGGCAGTCCGGCTCAAGTTCTTCATTCAGATGGTGTTCCACAACAA
The DNA here is from genome assembly GCA_901007705.1 of Fistularia tabacaria. Lineage (NCBI taxonomy): Eukaryota > Metazoa > Chordata > Actinopteri > Syngnathiformes > Fistulariidae > Fistularia > Fistularia tabacaria. The sequence continues at coordinate 2,401 of CAAKHD010004581.1, forward strand.
GGAACTTACTATTCATCATAATTTTAGTCAAATATGATTTAAAAGTTACATTTGACCACTCATGCATCTTTATTAGATTTGTTTCGAATTTGGCAGGAGACATGTTGTGATGGTCAGTATGAGCATTGACCCCCTGGTAAACAAATAGTCTATCAGCACTATTTGTGATCCCTGTGAAAAATGTTGTTGAAGATCTCAAAAGAAAGGTAGTCAGTGAATCTTTTCAGCTTTATGTAATAGAAAACTACAACAATCACCTTCTCAGACTGGGCTTCTAATGACTTCAGATTGTTGGTCACATTTTTAAGCTCCTCCTCCAGGTCACTGGCTTTACTGTGAAGACATCCAGACACATGCTGTTAAGTTGCTAGTGGCTGTGCATATACTGTATAACTTTAACCTATTTGTCGTTTACTGTTCCAGATATTTACCATTCTGAGAGTTCAGCTCTCTCTTCAGCTCGCTCAAGCTCTCCCTCTAGGATCACCAGTTTGCGGGCCACCTGCAAGAAGAATGATATTCGAAATACCAAAAAATCTATCAAAGAAATTATTGATTTTATTTTGAATCAGAAAGACAGAAATCTTTCAGCCCAGCAACCACGACTACTTGATTTCACAGTTTAAATTCATCTGCACATGCTCATATTGATATTGACTTTCAAGTGGACGCTTCTTTGAAAACAAAAAACAAACAAAAAAAAACACAAGATTGCTGAACCATGACAGTGGATTTGACAGACAGCAAGGATTTTGAAAAAATGATAAAAACGGCACTTAAAATTCTTGTTGTGAAGAGATGTGTTTGCTGGAGTTGTAATAACACTTGACAGCACCATTTTGTGTGTTAACATTTTTTTTCAAAGTCAAGGTACATAGCAAAACATTCTATTTTTCTGAATGGTTGTTTTCACATGTTTCCTATTTCTTACTGATTGGTTCCTTTCAATGTTCCTTAACTCTGATTGGTTGTATGTCCAACTAAGTGTGTCCACAACAAAGTCTGGGTTGTCGCCATTATTACCTTCGAGAACAACAAAATAAAGATGAGACCTATTCTCCTCAGTGCAGCTAGGATAATAATCAGCCAGAGTTAACTCAGATGACTGTTAGTAGAAGTACAGTAGAAGTAGACAGTAGAAGAACCTTTTTCAAATTTTAAATGATAGTTTTACACTTTATCTGCAAGACTCACCTCTTCATACTTGCGGTCAGCCTCTTCTGCAATGTGCTTTGCCTCCTTAAGCTGCATCTCTTGAATCTCCATCTTTTCCTCATCCTTCATCGCACGATTTTCTATCACCTTCATGCCTCTGATTAGATTGGATGCATTGTTGAAGAGGAGCAAATTTAAGTGCAAAAAAGTCTGAAATTTTATGGCAATAAATCGCATAAAATACATAAGAGAAAAACTGCCTCTATGAGCCACTCCCATTGACCCACAAACATTATTTGCAATGATCTCAATGTGAACAATGAAGGCCATCTTATCTAATGTAGTCACTCTAAGGTGAAAGAATCTGGAGTATCACACAATTTGTCTTTCACTTCTCTAAGAATGGATGCTAATAAATAGAACATGATTGCACAGAAAATGAAAGTGAACCACTGACTGCATTTGAAACCAATCCATCAAAATATGTATTAGACATGGGAGATCATGTTACAATCAGTGATCCCACTTTGCTGCCACAGGGTATTAGCAACAGCAAGCAAGTGATAGGGATTTAGCATAGATTGTTTTTGGATGTGTAAAATTGTTTAGGGATTCTATGAAACAATTCTTGGCAAACTTGATTAACTTGATTGAAAGTGCTGAAATGATTGCTGTAACTGCAGCAAAGTACAGATTTACTTTCAGGAAGGCTTCAATATCAGCGGGTCATGTCAACTCGTTGTTTAATTTGAACGGTAACTAGCAGGTTGTGACAAGAGAGAAGTTTCGCTAATTACACAGTAATTAGAAAAAATAAAAAAATAAAATTATATGTCATCTTTGTTAAAATTTTCAGTTGCTAGAGATCTCAAAATAAGTCTGTCATAACAAAACTGTGGATGTCAAATTGTAGTGATGTGTAAAACTGAATCTTAAAGGGACGGGTCACTGCAACTAAGACAAGACAGTTCCAAGCAGTCCTTGATGCCTTGCTTCCATGTTGTATCCGGTTAGTCAGCTTTTAAATGAAAATCCCTCTATTTCACCAACATATTTTTAAATCCTCCTGCAGACAAATGTAGGATCATTGTGACACATACGAACCTCTCGCTCTCATCTGCAGCCTTCTCAGCTTCCTCCAGCTTCTGCAGTGCTGTGGCCAGCCTCTCCTGTGCTCTGTCCAACTCCTCTTCCACGAGCTGGATCCTACGGTTCAGAGCTGCAACATCACCCTCCGCCTGAAAGAAAACAAAAGGGTTGTAAGATCAATTTAGTCATGCATTCATTCATACTGCTTAAAGTCATCCAATATGATCTTCCCTTTCACCTGTTCTGCGTGATTAAACAGAATGGAGTGGGCAAAAAATGGCTAATGAGGGCTGAGAAATTTCAAGCTAAGAAAGTAGACAGGAAGAAAGTAAATAGGCAAGAGAGCACTTTAACTTTTCTGACTTTGTAGAGCTTAGGTCGTAATCCTAGGCTGTAGATGAATGTGCATGTCATACACTTTTTATATATGTGGAAGTAATTGATATCTCTACAGCTTGATAAAGTCTTCCTCATACCCCGTTGAAAATGTAGCAAGAATGATTTAAGCTGAACTGATTCGCCCTTATTGCAGTTTTCATTTCCTGGACAAATACAAGGAGGTTCAACATCAGGTCTATAATTCCTGAATCATATGAGGCTTGAAAATCAGTGGTCATCAACTTCCTAGTCCCATGAAAAATCACTCTTCAAACTTTTTCTGCACACTGATATTCGATCATGCAACAGAGATACATTTTGACTCTGTGCTTTGTATTTTTCATGATTTCATGCCACCTCTCAGTCAGAGTGAGAGTGAATCAAGTGCACTACAGGATGAAAACACACTCCCTCCCACTTTTTCCCTTCGTGTGTTTACTCTTTGTCCCACCTTCCACAAGTCGATAGTTGAATACAGCTATAGAAGCAGAACATGCCTATGGTAAACATAGACCGAGAGAAACAAGCAAGCTAACAACTACAAGGGCAAATTACCAACTGCAATGGGAACTCAAGCTAACTGACTCACCCACTCAGCATTAATGAAAACAAGCTCAACAGAAAAACTTAACAAGGACCACAAAGTAGCACAACCTTTGAACATTTATAATTGGTCAACTAGTTACTAAAACCCTGAGAAATAAATTTTACTGATAGATTCTGGAAACAGCAGCTGACAATATCTTAGACAAATATTCACAGTGGACAGTTGCAGGGGAGCGGTTAGTAGGTCAGTGACTCATTAACTATTCTCTCGATCCAGATATGAGGTGCCAGTCAGATTATCAGCAAAACTATACACAAGTACAGTAACATTGCAACACTTTAGGGATTTTATTCTTGACATACAGAGCGGAATAAAGTCACAAAGAGAGCTTTACAAAAAGAATATAGGAAAGCAGCATGGGACAAGATGGGACCTCAGTTAAGTTCTGAAGACATGAGTTATTAAACTTTAAGAATAACAACATTTCCATTCCAGTCCACTCTTCCATTCTGTCATAGACTCAGTATTTCAGGAAATTAAAGCATGGTTTCCTGCTCCGTGGCAGCAGACATGAGCACTACTTTTTTTCTTCCCCCTGTCATCTACAACTGCTGACAGGGTTGGAGCCAGTCAGTCTTTCCACCTTTCCCACTCTTCCTACTGCACCCACTGCTGTCAGGATAGGCCATTGATACGAAACAGGAAATGTCCGTCAAACTAGCACTGATGAGTGTTAAAAACAGTCAATACCCGATAAGAAGAAATAAATGAAGTACATTCTGCTGCATTGAATTCATAATGAATGAAAAGTCATAAATCGGTTCAACATATTTTTTTATCACATCAGATATGTCCTTTATACAGCTCCATATCTGTTCACACTAGAACTTGCTGCTCAGAGATGTTAAACTGAATCAACGTAACAGAAACCCATACTTCCTGGATCAGAGAGCAACAAAATACTGTAATGAATACCGTTTGTGCAATGACAAAACTTGCTTTTCATGATCCTCAGGTCAGCTTAACAGACATATCTGATGCTACAACCACTCATGCGCACATACACCTTCTGCAAATCTCTGCCTCTCAAACACCCACATAAATAACAGCTAGTGACTGGCTAGTATCCTGCTTGTCGTTAAGCAACACAAATCACGCTAACAGCACGATAGTGGTAGTAGTAGTGGTAAAGGCAAAATCGAATGTGGGTGTTCCAATTATCAGAACAGGATGTGGGAGAATCCTCTTAGGCACAGACACGTCATTGTATCATATAAAAACAACTTGTGTCTGGGTGTGTACATTACAAACTCATGCCTCTTATTCAATGAGCAAGTTCCAGAGAACAGCTGAACATGTCCTACTACTTCCGTAGGAAATGCTTGACAGACAAACCCTCCAGCAGCTTAAAAAGGTTAATAATCGGGGCTGGCTCTGCTCATGAACCATTGAAAAACCAACAACGCACAAACCTATTGAGGAAAAGATCAAGGAACAAGCAATAACTATTAACTGAATACTGCAGATTCGTTTTTTCACGTGAGCCTCTTCAAACAACAGTGACAGGAAATCAGCTGCCCAACATCCTCTCTGTTCATTGCACGATTTCCAAGTGGTGTTCTCGATCTCTTCAAGACCTTCTTCAGCATCTATTTGGCTTCTCAGGAAGCATGGGATGTCTGCCACCTTATATGGTAAAACACACCACAAGACACTTTGTGGTGACGCTATCGGCATGATTGTGGCTCTGAGTACACATGTACCCAAAAGCAATAAGGCACAAAAATGGCTGTTCTGTTACTGACTCGTTTAATATTCAACACCTGTCAGTATCTCAGGGTGAAAAGCTTTTTGATATACTATCCATCTGTTCCACTGGACTATTTGTTGTCATAATAAAAGGACTGACTCTCCCCCTAATAAACAGTGTACTGTCTAACTTAAAGATATAGACCAGTTTGACTGGAACTCGCTTAAAAATACCTGAGTGCATTGAATTACATTTGAGAATTAGTGAGATAGTCAAGGACAAGTGAAAGAGGAATCTAATTATTAATTCCAGGGCATTGGGCTAATGATCTGCACAATGCTGTTGGGTTTGAGGGGAAGTTATTCCTGACTGACACTGCTGCTCACTACTCTCAGCCTTACAGTATGTGGGTAGAGTGCCATTAAGATCCTGCAAAGGTGGCCGAGGAAAGATGGAGAGAAAAGATATACTGTCATGGATGCTGTATAAAGTAAAGAATTAGATAACACTTCCAGGTAAACATCACAAAGAGGTCAACTGTGTAAACCTTTATTTGTTGCTATGTGTTCCTTATGCCCAAAGGATGAATTTGGACCAGGTGATGATCATAAAGGTGCTTCAACAATCCCCAACATTTCTACCGAACCAAACCTCAAACAGATTTCTTTGGTTTTAGACTTTACATGAATCCTGTTTGCTATTGTGGGGTTAAAATTACCCCAATTACTCAACCAATAAAACATTTACATGCTTCTTTCAAAGGGGGAAAAACTCCTTCCATCAACAGCTGTGGTTTAATGTTAACTGGGCAAACTAATTGCAGAGATATGCATAGCTAAAAACAAAATGAATTTTTCCATGAATCACCTGATACCTAGATACAATGCTTTCGGGTTGTAATATTTTAAACGGTGGTGAAAATTGTGAAGACTTCAGTGAATTCATGCACAAAATAGTCCAGATGACTTCTGCATACAAATGGTATAATAATGTAGTTTGGCATAGGCAAATGCAGAATGCTGGAGCTTGGTTTTAGGGGTTTCAGGGGAGAATTTCTGGTTCATATTCAAACAATTTTGTGATAGGCTGCCTTATAGAAGAGGAAGTGACTTTTGTTTATAATTTTTGAACTTCAAGTGGCCAGAGTGGTATCACGAAAATAATGGTAAAATGACAATGACAGAGCCAATGCAGACATTCGAAAAACGACATGAAACAATGGGACAATATAATTTTAAAAAGCGATGTGACAGTGGTTATCTATCAAGTACAATATTCACCAGTCAAAGAAATATTCAAGCCGAAAACAAATCTGCAGTTTCACTGTCTACTTCGTTTGTCATCAAGAGTGAGAAATACAAGGGGGTTGGAGGTACGTAGCTAATAGATCCATCCTTGTCAGTTGAAAGACAAACAAAACAGTAAAAATTATTCTGACACATTTCACAGTGCCAAAAGCAAGTGACGAGTAAAAATTTAGAATTTACAAGCCACTATGACTGGTAGAGAAAAAAGAAAATTACTTATAATAATTTGACCTAGATATACAATGACGCCCTAGAAAAGCTTTCTTTAATCTATTTTTTTTCAATGGTTGCCAGAAAATTGGCCTTTGAACAGAAAATAAATAAACAATTCAAATATTTTTAATAAGAATAAAAACCTAAATTGACATCCCTAATAAAAGTGACTTGTTTTGGTTGCAGCCTCTAGTAGGTCTTGGACAATTCAGTTTGTTGGTCTGTCTTCTGCCTTTGTTCATTTTTGGATGAAAGACAAGTTAGACTGTGTCTAAACTATCTATATGTAAAATTAATGGAAGTTGATTTCCAGTTTCTCCTCTCTGAATAACATTTACCCCCTACAGTCCCAGCCCACACTTGATGTCAAAATGCAGAGGCAGCCTAAATATGAAACTAAATAAAACTGAATTTAATCTTCTGCTGCAAAAATAAAACAAAACCACATTAAGACTACTCAATGAAGAGCATACAAATCTAAAACTGACATGCTATTTTTGTTCCCAATAAAATAATTAGTAAAAAACCCTGAGCAGGTTTAATTCCTTTAAATATACATATTAGTTGTTTTTTTGTCTTTCAAGTATAAAAATATTTATCAATGTATCTACATATTTGGCTCCCCTCTTTACATTTCTATGACTTCAACTGTTAAAAGAGATGTGCCACTAGTGGTACACACTGTTCATATGTAGTGCAAATATTTTCCACTCTTTTCTTGAACCATGTCCCATAACCTTGGCCTAGATAATCACATAATCAGCTAATCCACAACCCACTAACATGGGAGTGTTCCCCAGAATGCCAGTGACTGTATGTGTATCAGCATGTGTTATATTTGGAAAGTTGAGCTATACTCTGGGAGAAACTCCAATGAAAACAGTGAATCTAGGAAGTAATTCTTTCCATACAATCCGTGGAGGCCCAGCAGAAAGCCCACTGCAACAAACTGATGACAACTTCAGTTCATTTTAAGCTTCAGAAAGCTGTGCCATAGTTTAATAAGATCTCTATTGATTTTAAACATCAGACTCTCTATAGGTCTTGGGCTACTCTCCAGTTTATACTTAAGTTCTACAAATACAGCTTTCATGACCACAGGGGAGGTCCAAAGGGCTTGATTAACTAACTCAAACGATGTCACTTAACCAAACCTGAAGCAAAATCAGCACAATCTGAGGCTAGAGAGGGGGATCTATGTGTGCCAGACTGCCGTAGTAAGATTCACGCTAAACTAGCTGCTACTCATACAGCATCTAATAATAAATCTAAGGCCAAACTGTTGGAATCAAGTTATCCTTTATTGGAGGAGCTCAGTCTTACAAAAAGATATTATCCCTGGCCTTTCTGAAACTTCCTAGGTAATTATTTAAGAGTGACCAGTAATGGAGACGTTCGATTATAACCCTTTGGCTTAAAAAAAAAAAAAAAAATCATGCAAATTTTTTTTTTTTTGGCCTTTCAATGTACCTCACAACCTTAAGAATAGATTTATATAATGTATAAAAAAGCATTTAGTACAAAGTTATCTTCCAGGCGATCGGGGACAGGAAGTGTTGAGAGAAGAATCACAGGAAGTTCTGGACCAGAGTTGCCACACTATATCCTGGGAGGGGTAGTCAGGGTTGAGCCAGCTTCCCAAACCAACATGCATATTTGGTTAAGGCAAAATTTTCTAAAAAAAATGCTAGTCTGTCCAGTATTTGGATTGTGACATTTGTTCAGCACTATTTGCCTTTTCAAATTATTGTATGTTATTATATTAGTACCTTCTCATATGTATAGTTTCATATTTCCCATGTATCTTTCCAAAGTCCAATCCAATGTATCTTTAGTCAAAAGATTATGATTTACATCAACAGCATGTGACAATTTTAATTCAGCAGTAATGAGTTGAATTACTATGGCAGCATAAAACTGATTCCAATGTGTTGAAATATATTCATAAACCTTTGCTGAGAGTAATTCATTTTTTACTAAATCTAGGAATGTGAATTTATTACTCCTACACACCGGGATCAACCTCTGTTACTACCTGTGAGGTAGCAGTACACATTTTAAATCACTTCTACAGAATAAAACAAGTATCAGTCGTTTCAATGATGTACCTTTTGCACCACAATTGTTATTATTAACAGGAATAAACTCATGTGCCTGTTCGCATACCTATTACAGAACTAATATGTGTAGCATTTGCCTTCTTGTCAAAGCACATCATATCGGGCTCATCTGAGCAACGCTAACTGATCTATCAAGGTCACAGATGAAGATAAAGTTGTTCTCGAGCATCAAATCCCAAAATAAGCACAAGTTAACAGGTAATGGTTTCCTGCTCCGTGGCAGCAGACATGAGACATGGGGGGGGGACTAACAAACAAAATAATACTCCACTTCTGCAAAATAATACTCCATTTCTGCAAAAAATAGTTGAAGACTGGGTGATGCTTGTAATCTATGAGTCTTGAAGCAATGCTGAAAGTTTCTAAGTGGAATAACTGGACTTGAAATAACCTGAAGCCTGTCCTTTCAATTTGTGATGAAGGATGTGGCTTTTTTGAAGCCTTAACTTTCAAAATTCTGATTCTCCTCAAGTTGCAACGAAAGCATTTTCTGCTAAGAAATAACTTCTAGTTGCCCTAATTATTCACATATGGGATCGCATCACCCTGCCACACAGGCAAACAGCTCTGTTCAACTGTACGTGCGTAGGCTGTGAATGAATGAAGTGAAGAAACTATTCCCCATATACACAGCTTTGGCATACTGTGCGACATCAATTGGCAGAAACATCAAATTTTATTAGTTGCTTTTCTGTGCTTTTAGGTATGTATCATTAATTATCTGAATCAGAAAGGGCGACTTATTTAGAGAGGGAAAAACATACAGAAATAAATTATAGTGTAGCCAATCTGTTATCTTTAACCAATTAATCTATTTCTCCACCTCCTGGTTTATGTACTCACTTCACTGTGAAAAGAAAAAAAGGTTGAGGTTGTAAGTAGAGAAAAGGTGACCACACTTTGCACCACCTAAAGTAAAAGAGATAACTATAAAACTTGGGAACTGAATGTTAAAGTTATTCGTGACTTCTCTCATGCCAATAAACTAGCTCATATCTTAGTGATTAACCACTGAACCTGAGAAAACACTCTGCGATTTCAAAATGTGCCCTATTACTTAACGGACATCATGCAACAAAGGGATAAGTTCTTTCATCATTGCAGCTCCCATATCTTTACAGCCACACCTTCCCTCCCACTCTCCTTCAATCTGTGGACTTGTCCTGTCATTAACCCTGATCTATGCAAAGGCTGGACCATAAACCACCATGAGACACAGCTCCAGACTTTTATTCAGCTGTGCTGTTCCCTTTTAGGCCCATTCTATCAAAACCCCTTGATATGAGCGCAGGAGGATGACAAGGCTGATCGGATGACTCACGACACGTCTTGTATAAGAAACCACACATTTGTGGAACATACAAAAGCTAATGTAATTATGGTCTAGAGTGAACAACAGCTGCGGGTTTTGTATGATTCAAGCAATGGACCCCGCACAGTGGACCTACTTTTGGTCTTCCTTTTTTTTTTTAAGTTTACAAAGTTATTGGGATCGAAAAAACGGATGTCAATTTCAGGAACATAATGTGTAAACGCGACCAACACCGAAAGCCACATAAGCATAGCCATTACTTGGACTTGCGTGTGCTACTGCTAAAAGCAATCCAACTTGTAAGATTGATTCGATCTTTTACTGGTGATTCGACGTCTACGTGGTGCACATGATCCACAACACTTTTTCAAAAGGCCTATGAATCAGACAGCACTGAGCATGCGCACAGACCTGCAGGAATCCAAAGGTTTTCTCTTTTTTTCATTTGAGACCAACGCCTTGCATTGTGGCACAATCACGCCAGCAAACTTGTGGAACTTGTAACTTCCACAAACTTTTTTTTTTTAACGAATGGAGCCTCAAGAGTGTTCCTCAACATACCCGCGAGTGCGAACCGAGAAAAAGAAACCGATTTAGCAAAAATAAAATAAGATAATTGACGCCCTCGAAACACACACACACACACACACACACACACACACACACACACACACACACAAGGGTTTTGATTGCCTCACTTTCTCTCGGAGCTCCCGTTCACTGTCCAGCTCTCTCTGTAGGACCTGAGCCCGGTCTTCCGCGTCGTCGGCCTGCTGCTGCAAGCACTGAATCTTCCTCTTCACAGCATCCAGAGAGTTCACACTTGCCATTGTTGAACGGTTCGTTACTTAATTTAAGCCTTAACGCGAAAAATAAAAAAAAATAAACGTAAGGGACTATTCTTTTGTAGTTGTGCAAAAAATACGCAGGATACACTTCCTGTTGTGCGGTCCGTTCAAAATATCAAAACGCGAGTGACGGACAGGCGGGTTTCAATGAGTATAACTAACTACGTCTGTCGAAGGAATATAAAGGAGTCGTTCAAGTGCAGCGAAAGTTGTGTAACCAGAAAACGAGATTGTCCAGGTGTTTTCCCGCCACGAGTATTTCTTCTGGTCGGCAGGAATGAAAAGTTAATGGAGGTCGTCCTCAGGAATGTGGCAGTTTTGGTCCCGGGCGCTCGGAGGTCGAGTCGTGGAAGATGTGCGCGGTGAGACTGGCGGAGAGCGCGAGACTGTAGAGGCCGGAGGAGGAGACCTGGGATCGGTGTGATGACGTCATAATGGGCGGGGCTTACTTGTGCGTGTGTGTGTACGCGCACGCGTCTGGCGAATGGTCCTCAACGTTTTGAGGACTTATTTGCAGGGACTCGGCTCATTTTCGGGGTTACGGCTTGAGAATAGAGGTTTAATCGAAGACGATCTTGGAATTATTTTTACAAAATTTGCGAGCAGTGTGTGTGGGGGGGGGCGTCGTGTCCATGCTTACTGTGCTTTTATCTTATTTTATCAAGATTTATGGAATTTTTTTTTTCCATTAATTGAGAACTTCCATCCTTCCACCTGACGCCAACTATTTTTAACTTTCACCGAGTCGCGTTTACGAAATAGTAATCGCTTCAAAATTAATATTTTAGGAAATGCAAACTTCAAGATTCATTTGAAATACAGTTTTCCAATTCCACCATCACAGTTATTCGTGGTGAAAATGCATGTTTTTTTATGTAGCACCTTCTCTTTTTTGGCTATACTCAAATAGCCATGGACTGGTCGCCAGTCGATTACAGGGCCACATATAGACAAACAAAATTAGGAAACATTGTACGGTGTACCAAGCCTCTCGCCCAATGACAGCTGGGATAGGCTCCAGCATCCCTGCGACCCTGGCTGCAGGATAAGAGGTAGATAATGGATGGATGTTTCCTAATTCACCCATCCAAACCTATGAGGTCTGTGTCTGACCTCTGAGGAGACATCAGTCAGGGATCAAATGCTCTGCCATTGTTTCTTTTTTCCCTCTCCTTGATTGTTTTTTGGGGGCTGCTACTTAGTTTCAGATGTCCCCTTTACATAATGTGATTACGTGACCACCTCCAGTGCCAGTATATCCTCGATTGTATGTCCATTACTAATAGTAAAATTTAATTTGCCTTGACTGATCCCAGATTTACCTTTGCTCCAACAAATTAGTTCCACATTTCCAAAACCTTTATGTGGGCACACTTTTAAAAAATTGCAAGGCCTATTTGTTCTGCATAGACGCAGCTCTGTTAAAAAGCCTGTGTGAGAACCGTAATAGAGTATCAAAAGTGTTCCCTCATCCCAAACAGTGAGCTGAATCTTGCAGTCAAGCTTTCATGATACTGAGGAATACTTGAGTCACCATTGGTTCAACATGACCTATTATCATTAAAACGTGCATTTTAATAGCTTTTAATGGTTCCTTTTTTGAAAAAATAAATAAAATAAGTAGCAGCTTTTAATGGTTCATTTTGCTGTTTTATTCTCTCACTATTGACAGATCTTGTACCATTCAGGAAATATTATATATATATAATATGTATCATGGTGAATGACTGATTAGCATGTATTATGTTTAGGGGGAGGAGTGTGTGAAAGATTTCCTTGAGGGAAAAAAAACCCAACTTAATTCACAACTTGCAAGCTCAGAGGAAAAATTCATTCTGCGGCGTAAACCGGCATCTTCTATTTTTTGTGTTTTGTCCATTTTCCCAATCATGTTCCCATATCTACTCTTCTGACCAATTATATTGGCAAGTAGTTCATAGCTCAGCCCAGTTCAGATCATGCTCAGCTCAAATTCAGGCCTGCTGTTGAGTGTTAAAAACTAAATTAAAAAAAACTTCCACAATCAGCCATCTGTTGATGAGTTTGTCTGTCTGATTTGCCCCTTTCTCCAGAATAGCTGGGAGCATTGATTTCATTAGACACAGGAGTGTTGGCCTTTCTGTTTGCCTTAGCTACATTCCTGACATACCAGAGCCCACCTCCCCCTTCTCTGCTCTACCGGCTAGCTACTACTGTCCAGTTTCCTCCCAAAAACCAGTCATTGTTTCCACCAAGAATGATGTTATCATTGCCTGAACTAGCTACAGTCTCGTGCCTACATGGTGCCACTGCCTTTTCTTCCCTGCAGCCTTTGTGATCTATGGCTCACATGGACAACTGAGTTCTTGGTTTAGCAGTGAAGTGTGATGACCTAAATTTCAGCGCTCCTATAAATGATGGTAGTATTACTCCCAGTAAATCACAACAATTTGACTGTTGTAATGATTGCTGTTCACAGTTTGTTTTAAAATGAATAGATATTTCCCCCTAATAAATCATATATGGAGAGAAATTCATGGACTAAAGCTGCATCTCTCACGTAAGGTTTTGGTCACTCTGTGTACAGTTTATACTATAAACATCCCTTTTTCACAGTAGAAGTGTGATTGTTTTGTCTCTCTGATCACTTAGGACGACCAGCAACAACCAGCAACATCTAGCAAAGCTGAAACTATATTTCAACAAAAACCTTCTGTGGGGCCCACTTGACCTACTTTATGTGTGTCTTCTCAGAAGTATTCTCTGAGTTTATTTAATCATGGTGTGAGGATAATCCAGTATGTCTTGATGTCTATGTATCAGTCTGCATTTCTAAGGGATTTCCCCCACAAGTCAGAAACAATGCTAAATCTTCTCTCTGCTCTGGAATGAATGAAGTCTTACACGTTTTAAATGGGATTTCATTAATTTTGCTGTGGGGTCAGTTGTCAGTTGATGTTGCTTTTTTATTTTTTTTTTAAATTGATATCTTGTTCACAGTAATCTTTTATTTCATCACTCACAGTAAATGTGTTTTAAACGTATCAGTCTTTGTAACTGATGTAATTTATGATCAACACCGATGAAACTAATCTCAAAAATTTAATCGTATGGCAAAATGACAAAATAAATCAGTGCACTACATAGAAACTTGGCTGGGTCTTGAATGAGATCCTTTACTTTTCTGTTATCTTGATGTTGTTTGTTGTTCAAGCACCCCAAACACACACACACACACACACACACACACCTATTACAGGAATGTGACTTGTGGTTTCATTTTATTTTTTTCTTCATAGGACAGTGTCAAAAGACGTATACATCTGTGCTGCATCACCGAAGGGGGCAATAATGAACAACACCAGTTTGTCACCCTTGTTACTCTAGATGGCAAGTAATTAGAGTGTGTTTGTGTGTTTGTGTGTGTGTGCGTGCGTGTGTGTGTGTGTGTGTGTGTGTGTGTGTGTGTGTGTGTGTGTGTGTGTGTGTGTGTGTGTCTGTCTGTGTGTATGTATGTATTCAGGAAAGACTGTGTAGGAATGTTGCTGTCTCCCAGCCACTCTTAGGATCAAAGTGAACCTTGAGCAGGAGCTGGTATAATAGCATTCCAGCTGTGGAAGAAATTGCTCTGGCTTTCAGTAGCAACATGATAACATGAGTCCATGGGTGAAAAGTAAGTAGGTACATTTACGAACTGACTGAACAATTCTGAGATCCATATTCTTCACTTAAGGGCAGATTATTTAATGCTGCTACACTTTCTCCACACAATGAGATGCAATAAAAGTTTTTTTGTTTATTCTTTATGTCTCTTATCTAGCACAGCTTCAAGGGACCACTGGAAGTAATAGTCACAAACATTCCCTAAAACTAAGAGTTAACTGAAACAACACCCAAACAAACCTGATAGAATTTTTGTCTTATTGAAGGCATTTTTGTTTTGTCTGCATTGGTGCCTTTTATTCTTAAAATATCATAACACATATGTATTTGACTATCATCTTCAGGAAAGCGCTGACCTAATTGTAAGCACATGGGATTTTGTCTAAATTGAGCGGTGCCCCCAAAACAGCACTGCACAAGGAATATGCCAAAACACACCTTATTTTCAGAGAAATACAGCCACAGAGAGGTTTGTCACACAGTGGAAAAACAAACATTAGATTGTGAAGTACAACCAGCTCTACTACTTGCGTTCCCATTTAACCACTTGAGCCAGCCGGAAAAAAAAGAGCCCATAAGCTCTATTTTCTCTCATAACTAACCTACCACTGCTGTCGTTGCATCACAGTATACCTTGCGAAAATTATCTGGTTGAATTATCTGGATTTTTTGTACAATTTTCACGAGTCAGCCCTGAACTTGACACACAATGCTACCTCTATAAAATCCAATCTTGTTTGGGTACAGTTTGGCCTGTCACAATCAATGTTGATCATCTCTCTCTTGAGCATCACCTTCATTGCATTTTCTGATCTTGATCTGTTCCTAAATCTCCTGGACATCAAACAGGCTTGTAATAATAGGGCTAAGCTTTGCTGTATACATATTAACATGCATTTTCACCATTAAGGTGATATCTTTTTTATCTCAGACAGTGATCAGTAGCCTTTAGCCTTTGTGTTCGAAATTCTTAATATCGAATGTTATTCTGATGACATTAATTCAATGAGGTCATCAACCTGCAAGATACTCTTAAAGTGTAACTTTTATCATGCATTGACTTTTACTTTTAGAAAACTGTTACTCTAGAGACTACATTATGCTGTGCTCTCTGTGTCTGGAAATAATCAGACAGTTATCTACTTTTAGAAAGGACAATCATTTCCCACCAAGACTCTAACTTGTGTTGCAACAGAGCTGCCTCACAAGTTGTTTATACAGCGGTCTGTTTGAGTTTCCGTTCTCTGTAAAAGTAAAATAAATTTTATATGACTGTTGTATGTGTGCATGTTCAATACAAGACCCTCACTTACGTCTGCTGCTTTCTTCTCAGACAGTTCCAGTTTCTCCTGAGCATCTTTCAGCCCCTCAGAAAATTTGTCCAGTTCATCCTCTGTCTGCTTCATCTTTTTCTGGAGGTCAACTAACTCTTCCTCCAGCTGAGGAAGAAAAAACAGATATTGAACATTAAGGTCACTATTGTATTTGTGTTTCTAATGACATTCATTGAACATATATATATTTTATCGTTTAAACTTTCCAACTTCGTTAGCCATCACCTGGAAAGCCATTGAAATCTAAACTTCATATATGAATTTGTGGGTAGTATTTTGACAAACAATTATGTCATTCTGCGTTGTGGGAGATATAATATTGATGATTGATGTTGAGGGTAAACGACACCTAGACAGGTTTATCTCAGAATTCACAAACAAATTAGACTTTTAGAATCAATAGACTATTTCCAAATCCCATTCTTATTGTCAAACTATGTTAAAGAGGACCCGAAAATGCAGAAAAATTATTATGACAGGCAGTCTAATTATATTTCATTTAGCATTTGGGATGGTTGATATTAGTGTATGTGAAGATTCACTGTTCCTCATTGGGCATTCCATCAATATCCTTTCCACAGCAGTGACAGATGATTTTCTTTATTACATCTCTAATGTTTGGCAATATTTCAATGCTAGCAGTTTACTATGAATCTTTGATATGAATAAAGCCAGGCATACAAGCCCAACCCCCCACCCTTGTCCCTCTATGTCCGCGCACACAGACACTGTTTGGTTTAAGTGCTTCCTACTGATCCCCATGTCCCCCTCAACACCCGTTGAAGTATGTCTGATGATCCATCTGTACTGCCCTCGGTCATCATCTCCTGTTCTATGTCCAAAAATATAGCCGTTATCAGTGACAGCATACAGATGCCAGGAGCCATTAGCTTAATGCGGATGTCTTTTAATCAACATGCGTTTGTGTTTCCGGTTTAGACACACCTGTCAAGAGGGATTTTGGAAAAATGCCGCCCCCCCCTTATTAACATGGGTGCTCTTATTACATTAGGGGCTCAACTGATGTTGTGTGATGATAAAGCTTCACTTTGAAGAGAATTAACACATTTCCATTATCTACTTAATGCAGTATTTTGGGTGTGGCGACCCTTGAAAAAAACTACAATTCTTTTTTTTCAGCAAAAACTTCATATAAATTAGAACATTGTTTTTTCAGGTGTGAAATTTTATCCTTTGAATGGTGCCTGACCTTTTTGTTGATGCTCTTCACAAACTTTGTTGAATTTACTGTCAGGACCCTGAAGCATTTCATATATACACAAACACTTTTTTTCTGTGTGTGATACAGCAAAGTAAATGAACGATGAGGAATTCTGCAGAAACTCATCCAAAAAGTGTGCAGACGATGTACTTCAAGGTATGTCTGGTATGGTATCCATGCTGTGATTAGCTTCAGAACTGGATAAACAGAGAAGCCGTTTAAGAAAAGGAAAAGCTTTTGAGGTTTGGGCATTTCTTTAATTTTTTTTTTTAAGTCTTTAACCTGTATCGTATTCATGGATAATTTTAGTCAGACATATTCTTCTCATACTATCGTTTTCCTCATTGTCTTTGTGATAGCTCTAATACCAGTGGTTTGATTCAATCACATGCAAGTTTGGTCTAAAAATGTTGACCTCTTGTTTAAATTTAACACCACATCCATCTTTTCTTCTCTTTTTCTCCCATCTTTTTCTCACCTGTTTGCATTTGTCCTCCGCTGCCTTCTTGTCGGTCTCTGCCTGTTCTGCCCTGTCAATGGCATTCTCCTTGTCCAGTTTCAGCATCTGCATCTTCTTCTTGATCGCCTCCATGGTGGTTGTTTAGTGAGATTTTACTGTCTGAGATGATTAGATGTTGCTTCGAAGTCAAAATCTCCTGTCAGGTTGAGATGTTGGAGATTCTCTCTGACATTCAACACCAGAGACAGACTGTGTCCAGCACAACTGCAGAGCAATAAAGAAAAAGCAAGATGGAAAAGAGGAGGAGAATGTGAAGGAGACAGAAAGAGCCCAGAGCAGAGATGGGGAGCCCTATATGGGGAGTGATTAAAACTGTAACTGAACCTGCCTCCACTCCGAGATCACCCCCTACTCCCTATATTCTCACCCCTTTTTATCCTTCCTATCACTCCATCCACCCATTCCATCTGTCATTCCTCTACTTACCACTCTGTGTCCACTCCACTTTTACTATCAATTGCAGGCACGCACTTAGCCATATCAAACTACTCGACCAAGGTCTTTCCAAGGAACGATTGGGCTGCTCCACTCACTCACTCACTCACACCACAACTGAAGCTGATCTCCTTATTTGGTTTGTCGTGATTTCAGAAAGAGCAGAAGATCAGAGAGCAGAGAGAGTGAAGCACAGGTCCCAGTTCCAAATTTAACCTCCTGACAAGGGATAAGAGTCTTGCCTCTATGCAACATCTATGGCTTTTAAAGGTGTTTTTAGTCATTTAGAGGGCACCAGACAGTGCAAAGCACAAGTTCATAAAGAACTTATGAGGGCAAAAGTTATAATTTTTAAATCTTTCTTTTAAGATATCTGTGAACCTCAGCTGAAGGTGCTTTCGGCTGCTTTTACTGTTATGTCACTCAACTTGGCAGATTTAAAGGAGACTGTGCGGTTTGAACAAAAAACACACAACTTGCCAGAATGGAAACCAAAGAGCACAAAGCGATAATTAGAGGACTAACCAAGCTGAGTAATATTTTTCTGGGATTAGTTTTATTTCTCTATAAGGGGCAACCATCTGGGAATTTTTGATTGAAAATATCATTCATTTTTGCCTTTGTGCTTTTTTTTGACAATCTGAATATCAGAAGCTGTTCCAAGTGTTGAAACACTGGCTGAAACCTGAGATCTCCTTCTGTGAGGGTGATATTTAAATTTGATGAGTGAGGCATGAAACTGGTCTGGGGTTCTGCTTTGTTGTGAACAATGTGCAGCAGTGCGGTTGTAACAGGGTGTTTGATGGAGAAAGATGTGTGGAAAAGATGTATGAATGCATACACATAAAAGGCAAAAGTCGAACGAACAAACCACAAAAATAACAAGTGTGTTTTGGGAATATCTTTCTTTGCAGTTATAAAAATGGACAATGATCAAATTTCTGGTGAGCCAACAGTGTCTACTATGACATGAAAACAACTGGCTACTATGAGAAATGCAGCGCTTTATTTAAATTCAATTTAATTCATTTTGGTTCTCCCTGAGGTGCAATTGAAGAGACATCCTGTGCAATGATGTAAAAAGCATGCCAAGAATAGTGTGTGAGAAAGACAATGCAAAAGAGTATTTACATGTTATATAATTGTTCAATACTGCTATTATATGGTACTACTAATTATATTGAATATAATAATACTTTTCTTATACGATGAAAATATTCATGAAATACAACGTCACCCTCCAAACCCTGGTAATTCTTTATCACTTCCCAAACACTCTTTACTCATTGTTCTGTTTCCTTTTTGGGAAAAAGTTGGTCAGCTCAAATCAGGCCCTTTTGCATCCTGTTTGAGCAAATGGGACTTCGCTGTCAAATTGAATACAAATATATTTAGATATAATCTTAAATCATTGAAAAAGATACCATGTAAGAACAGTTTGTCATTATTCATTATGGAACACATTGTTGGTTATGTCTGTTTTTCATGGATCATAGAGCAAAACAAGTCTGGAGACACAGAAAGCTAATCAAGCAACACCACAGTTTAGACAAGTATAATGTGCATCCCTTTTCCAGACCCACAAGGTATATGCAGGACTAAATACTGAAGTGCCACTGCTTAAACTCGCTTACATAACGGGAACCATAATTGTAGTTTGGAATGTGTTATTGGGTATTTCCAAAAACACACTGTATTATCCCATTACTATAATAGGAGGTGGTTTGGATATTCCATCAACGATGGCAAAATGAAGAGACCCAGGCCATAAGTTTTGGCATAGGTAGGTGCACCGTGCCTGGATTAAACATAACGAAGATTGGACTCCCAAATTTTTTTTTTTTTTTTTTTTTTGAATACACAAGTACTCATGTTTTGCGCCTAAAATTCTTTGAAATGTTTATTCTAGATGCCGAAGTACTTTATCAACCCAACCACACAACAAGAGTTTAAATTTTTGCATTATGTCAAACAAATTTATAATCTTTTGTACTTTTGCACTGTGGGTCTTAGAGCAACGCTATTTCATTGCGCTGTACGTGTGAATATATGGCAGTATTGACAATAAAGTTGATTTTGACTTTTTAAATAAACAATTCTGTCAATCAAGATGTCACGTCATCAAAAGCATCAGATTGTGCACTTTCATAGCTTTTCATAGACAATTTTGGGGACAATGTCATTACTCTTAAAATTACTCCTAGACAAAGTTTCCCACAGAATGATTATTTAGGGTTACAGGGCAAGGAAGAAGTTTGCCAGAATGAGGAGAACCTGGAGGTGAAAGTAAAAGATTATGTTTGAGTTCAAGGGCAAAAGTCTCCGTGATCAAGATAAAGTTAATTACTAAAAGACAACTTCGCCTGGCATGATTAATTCCTCCACGTTGTTGACACTCTAATACAGAGGTATCTAAACATACTCAAGGCCCTGCTACTGTGAGGACCATGATACACCAATACTAAATTATATATCAAATATAATTGTGATTGTTTGAGACCCGCTCTTTTTTATGAACAAATCCCTGATTAGATCATCATAAAATATAAATAGGTATGTACATATCTGTTTCTTTTATCTTGAAGCATTCATAAATGATCAGGGTCTGACTTCCAAAGAGTTTTTCAGTTTAATTCTGATCAAAGTAGATAAATACAGAGTTAAAGAAATTTGCTGTTGCCTGCTATTTTGCTGTTTGCGGTCACTGATGTGATCTGCAGCTGTTGGCAGAGCTAATATGAAGAAAAACAACCACAACCAGTGTCCTAACCCTTTTGACGTGGAGCAGGAGAGCTAGTTTAAAAGTCAAGTGAATGCTACATTGAACCATAGCACATTGCTACAGCGACATACACATTGTGTGCACAAAACAACTTGGTAATTTGGTGTCTGGCAGTCTTTCAAGGTGGCTGCAGCTTGAACAATGAGCAGTGGCCTTGTATTGTTCTTTGACAGCTGTGGATGGTTTCAAAGTGAAAACAGGAGCACTGGAACGTGGCGTGATCTACTGTGATGGTCATAAGTATCCAGGGCTTATTTTGTTTTCTGTCAACCTCAGCACAGCACCAATAAACTAATCTACATGCACGCAACTTTATTGAAGGAACTCTCAAATGTTTTACCGATTCAGATGAAACAACAGGACCTTATCAGTAACAATTGCCTGTTTGTTACACTATATCTCGTTATAAGGTCAAAATATAGCCTGGTGACTTATTACAATTGTATACAGACTCTTTTAAGGAAACTATGCTTGAAGCTCTAAATCAGAAACGTGTTTCTACTCACTACCTTCTCCTTTTTTCACTTACTTTGGGTGAGAAAAGAGTAAAACCCTGTCTCATTTCAAAACTGATTATCTTCTTGTTCCTATACTCAAAGGTTTGAGTGTGGAGAGTTGAGTACATGGAGTTTTTCTGGATGGTTGATTGACTTCAAAGTAATTGCTTTTCTGTTAAATGTCTTTTTGCTTATTTCAATGATGGTTCAGAGAGCAGACCAACAAGTATTATTGGTGTCATTTCAAATATTGTATGTGGACATCCAGTCCTCCCAAAGGAGACAAGACCAAAGTCACAAAATGAAATACATTGACATAAATATTTTCTTGAGTTTTAAAACAGGACAAAGAGCACATGAAGAAATCATCATTCTATTTTGCTAATTTTACTTTTATGCACAAAATTGCAATATCAAAATGTTTATTGCAGTATTTTTGGAGGGGATTCATCTATCTATCTATCTAAGGATAGACAATTATAATTAATATTATTTACCTTAAAACCAGTGGTTAGAGCTGAGCATGCACATTTCAGATGATGGGTTTCTCCCACAGATGTGAAATCATTTTAATATCCCAAATAGAATCTTATTTCTGTGCTGTGTTTTTTTTTTCTTTTTAGTAAATATCTATGGAAAGCTTGCCTTGATCCAAATAGGAAAAGCACAGGAGCAGCAGGCTACTGAGACTGAAGGCCAATGTTCCCCGGCAAAGACACGCTGACTGTGTTTGAGTAATTCAAGAGTATAATTTAGTGTTTTCAGTATCCTTTCCTGACTTCTCTTATTGCTACTCAGCCACAGAAATGTTGTGGAGGCTCCCGAACAAAACATGGAGATATTTTGCATACGGTGTAGTACTCAAAGAATGCAAATGTGTTTTGGACTTATGGTGAAGTACCTGTCTTAAACAATGAAAGAGAAGAAAAGATAGGATTATCAGAACACACAAACGATAGGCTTTTCTTCAGGCGCAGGTGCTTTGCCATACGTGTAAATTTGAACTCCTTTTGGATGATGTGTAGACACACACTTCTAGACAGAACAACACCTGAACTTTGGTGACTCACAGACACATTGAAAAACCAAGAGAGTGAGAGGAATATGTTCCAGCACGTCATCTAAACAAGTACAAGCGCAGTCTTCCTGTATGATCACAAGCTTCAGGGCGGCCTTCAATGAGGTCACTACCCACATTTATCACTCACTCTCTTACCCATTTACATACTCAATTGCTCACTTACGAACTCATTCACATATTCCCATGTCTTCAATAATTTTTAGTGTATTAACACAGACTTTTTTTTATCCTCGACTTCAACAACTGACAAAAAATGGCTGTGTTTTACTTAAAAGGAACTAAAACAGAAGTCATCTGCAGTCATCTGAAAGTTTACTTCTTTGGATGTTGTGCAAATGAGCTGTAACCTCAAATATCCACACACACCTGCATAACGTAATACCACAAGGCTGAGGCTGGATTGTTTCCCAGCCCTACCCTCCTCAGCCATCTGTTTAATGACTGAGATTCTTTGACGACAGTGCTGTAATGCACGGTCTGGATGTGATGAATCTCAGCCAAACGGACAGTTCTGTCAGTCTGGTTTTTGAGTGGTCCCAATTATTTCCACCTCTTTCTCATCTCATTAATTGAAGACAAGTCAGTAAGTCAGTATGCTTGTCAAGGGTCGTTGTCGGGCCACCTGCAGATAGAATTTAGCAGCTAAGGTCCAGATTGTGAGAACTGTATCATTAATATAAAACATTATATCCATATGAGAAGCAGTTGGATAAACCAGATGCCTTGTTTGTGAATTATTACAGTTGTGATCCATGAATTATTACAGTTGTGATCCATCAAATTATCTGTGATTTTGAGAGACGTGTTTGCTTCATTTAAAACGGCCTTCACAAGTCCATGACAAAATTTTATGCAAATACAATCAAAGAGGAAAGATTCAAACAGACAATCCAGCAACCTTTACAGCCCAATTCTGATTTTAAACCACTCTAACAAGCGCTTTTGATTCTTTCTATGTGGCGTTTGCATGTTCTCCCCTAGTCTGTATGGGTTTCCTCCGGGTTCGCCAGTTTCCTCCCACAGTCCAAAAACAAGCAATGCTTTCATTGATGATGTTAAATTGCCAAGATGTGTGAATGAGAGAGTCAATGGTTGTTTGTCTCTAAATGTGGCCCTTTGAGGGCACTTGCACCTCCAAGCACTTGCTTCAGGGTGAACCCCACCTCTGGCCTTAAGATAGCTCGGATAGGATCCAGCCCCCCAGTGACCCTGAGTGCAGAAAATTTACTTTAAATAATGAATGATAATACTGGCAAATTATTTTAAGTAATTTAATGTTAATTTTTTCTGATAAGTGAATGCACCATTTCTATTTTTGACCCCTTTGAGCCTGTTTTCAATATGATTTTCCTGCCAAGTCAGAATTTTGTACTTATAACTGTCAAGCTTACTTTCAGCTTGAAATTACATCAACAGTATTTTATATTACAGTATTTGACACTGGTTCATGAATATAAATCCTACATACATACAATGAGGATACATCCTCATTATGATGTATCTTACGACACATCACACCGACGAACTAGATGGTTCTCAGCTACAGTTTGCTATGAATTTGACATTGATCAGTGTAATCAGCGAGGAGAAGGATGGGTGTGTTGTCTCAAAAAAGATGGAGAGAATGAGTGGTTACAAAACGGGATGGTGGTTAACGATGACATGCTGTCAACACATGCTATAGTTTTACGATTCATTTGCGCAGCCTGCTCTAAACTGCTGACCTTATAAGGACAACTTCCATGAGGAGAAGCAGTCAGTAAATCTAACCTCTAATGATAAGCTGGCATATAAAGTTACATTTATTATAATTATGCCACGCACTTTTCTTTTCTTTCTGTCTCCTCACACATTTTCATTCTCTGAAATTTCTCTCACTTCCTCTTCTGAGCCGCTCTCATGCCTTTCTGTCCCTTTTGTTATCTTGTTTTCCCATGTGACTGTGCACTCACCTCTAATTAAACCAAGTATGGATTGCAAGCTGACACACATGCACCCAATCACACCATGCACATCTGGCTTTAGCTGGATTTCACCACTTTTCTGGGAGTGTTTAGAGGAAGTTGTGTGTAAATGGGAGGGGCTGACGCACTCAGGGTGAGAGAGGATGAGGATGGGCCTGGCCTGCAACTCTATAGTCAGAGAGAGGAAAGCCCTCCCACAGGAAACCAGTGCTCAACTCCACATGTCCTTTTAAGGTAAAAAACTCCCCAAAAGTCTTCTCACCAGGGAATAGGGGCTAGATAAAGTCACATTTAAAGCTACAGAGACAGCCAGCAGACTGGAAGTCTGTTAGGCACGGCAGACTTTATGGAACATTAAAAAGCTTTTTGAAAATCAATTGTGAATTAAAAGCGCAGACATTTTCATGCAGCAAAACACGGTCATTTTCATGCAACGAGGTTCACTTTCATCCTAACAGCATTTTTACAAATCAAACACTCATTAGCCCTGTCAGGACTCGATCTGTATGACAGAGCAAGTAGCCCACAACTAGAGATTGGAAACATTCTTGTTGCCTGTCTAAGTCATACTGAGAAAAGTTGGGTGTGGGAAATGACCCCATGCACATGGGAAAATTATCTGGAATTTACAGGGACAGTTCATAGAAGATAGGCTCTGTTATCACTTGAGATCGGTGTATGAAAAATGACAAGAGCCTGTCTCTTCTGGTGAGTCACAAGCAAATCTACTATAATACTAAGTTTGGTTTATGGACAACATGACAATACTAAAACACAGTCATACAATTATACAGTGTCAGTGGTGAATAACCAAGTTAAAACAGAACATAGAGAAAAGAGCACAGAACATTCATAGTATCTGAATCACTTATTGATTGGTATTCACCAAAACTCCCCTTTAACTGTTTTTCTTAAGTTCACAGTTCCTCATTTTAGGTTTTTCCCATTCCATATCAAAAAAAATGTCTCTTCACACCTATTTGAAATATAGCCCTTATCACCCAACCTGCCTCCTACAACTTTAACTCCAAGCCAAGTTCTAAAGTCAGGGTGATGTTTTCTTGACCTTCCAGAGTCAAGATGCAGTGAGTAGGCCTTATCCTGCACATATTATGTGTGAGTCATGCTCCAGACTCAGCCCTAAAGAAGCATGACAACATGTTAACTCATTCAAATACTTTGTGTATTGTATGTGTGTGTGTGTGTGTGCGTGTGTG
The DNA here is from genome assembly GCA_901007705.1 of Fistularia tabacaria. NCBI lineage: Eukaryota > Metazoa > Chordata > Actinopteri > Syngnathiformes > Fistulariidae > Fistularia > Fistularia tabacaria. The sequence continues at coordinate 27,814 of CAAKHD010004581.1, forward strand.
TGTGCGTGTGTGTGTGTGTTTTTGTGTGTGTGTGTGTGTGTGTGTGTGTGTGTGTGTGTCAATGCTTTTGTGCAGTGTCACGTTTCCTTTTATCATGTACCATAATTTTGGCCATTTACCACTGACTTAACATCATTGTGTTTATAAAGATCCCTGTTGCAGGATGGATTTAAATGAGGCTTGTCTCATAAAGTGTGTTTTACACCTCATTGAACTCATTTACAAGAGATGAGGGAGAGGTATGAGAACAGTATACCAGTGTTGGTACACAAAGGGGATCAGTCTTTTCCATAATCAACCGTATTTGGAATAATCCAAAGGGCACAGGTAGCAACTTGAATTCAGCCATTTTTTATCCCACAGTTCCCTCTTGAATCAATAGAGAAACTCTGGCTGATTTAAACATGAATTAACATAGATGTACCCAATACGGACTAATGTTGGAAATTTCTTGGGAAATGTCGACACAGAGATAGTTGCACTGCCAAAGCAGTCATATTTTACCTGGTTACGAGTTGTGACCCATATTGAGATCAGGACTTATTGTCAACTGCGCAAGTGCAATTTCTAAAGCAACGCCTCTATACTACTTACTCTTGCTTTATGAAATGGTTTCCTAAAGTTTACATGGTTATAGATCCTGAAGCTTAAGTCTTGACATGCTCGACATTTCTCTGTGAAGTTGAAATGACAAATATGTAAGCCCAGATTTCTACGATTAAGAATAATCGGAAATAATTGGAAAACTTGATGCTCAAATTAGTCCAACAGTTACTGGCTATTTAAAAAAGTTTTAACCGGATTTTTGTTTTCTTTTTCTTTTGTTATTTTTTAGCATTTATTAAGTGCTATTCAATGAAAAAGGAGAGAATGTTCAATCGTATTTGTCTGTAGTGTAACTTCCATCTCACATCCACCAGCAATTTGCTGACTTTGTGTGCCTGCAGCTTGGTGTGGGCTAAAGAACACACAGAAGGTTTATCAGGGCTTTTTCAGTTGGAAGAGCTGCCTGCGCTTGTTGGAAAAAAGCTGATGAGTGAGAGTGAACCAAAACAGTAAAGCCGCAGGTTGGAGAACCAAGGCAGTTAAAGGTATACAGCACTCATTAAGTTTGGTGATTATTCTCTGTGGGTTTGTCATGACAAGCAAATTTTATGTATGACTGAAAAACAGTAAGAATTCTTTGTAAAGCAGTTTTTTTCAACAAAGGTATAATCTACATTCTTTAAACTTCTGTGACTGTATTTTTCTTTATTTCACCTGGTGTTTGTATTTAATGCTCAAGGATGAAGCTGTTAGCATTTTAACAAAGCCATATTTCTGAGGTTATCTGGAAGTTACACTTAAGAGGTCATGCAGGAAGAATGCATGACGTTATCCAACAGCCACTCTGCTGATAGGCTGCCGATAGCTGCCTTAATAGCCCGGCTAAGTGAGCCATGAGGCGCAGCCACTGCCAGCATAATCATTCAAGGTCAAAGGTCACCTTATGATTTATTGAACTCCCTTACAATGAAATAAAAGATGAGAATTAATAACAGAGGACAGTTGGGAATAATTTCGACAGAGACTGAAATCTCATATCAAACTGAACAAGGTCAAACAAGCAAGCAAGTATTTTGATCTAAACATCTTTGTTTGACTTCAAACTTCTTATTGCCCCAAACTCTCTCTGTAGTAATGACAATTGCCACCTCTCTCCACTTCATTGGACTCCAGCGGCTGAGTGAACAGCCAGCCTGCAGCCTGGCAGAGCCCTGCTTTGTGCTGCTCTTCCCACACTGTGGCAGCCTGGACATCACTCCACCCAGTTTGGTCTGAATTCCTCTCCAAAGTCGGGTTGAATTTCCCACCCACATTAAGACAGACTAGTAACTGCCTGACCTCCTTGGTTTATTTAGAATTTTTCCTCCTTTGTGTTTGCACCAGTGCCCTCCAGCAAATGGAACTCCAATTATACGTCTCTTTTCCATATGTCATGTGTACATAATAGAACTTTCCCCTTGCCAAAACAGACATTTAGTCAAAATAGTGCATAACGGTGACTGATTACACTCCCCGGACCCTTAACCATTATAATTTTTAGCATTTTAGTCAGTTTAACTTACAGATGGCATAAAATTAGTAATAGCAATTTACATGAGCATATTAATGCTTCATGATTAATGAATGCACACACATTACATAATCAGGTTGTCTCTGTTGACCATGGGCTGTTCTTTTGTAAGGAGCCTTTCGAGTTGTTAGCTTTTGGAGTGGGACTCACTGATGCATATTAAAAATGCTGCTGGATGGACAAGTCCTGATTTTAGGTCAAAGTCCAAAGTGGAACAGAGTAGGAATTATAGTTGTTTGGTTTTAAAGGTTAGTTGGGGGAACTAGCAACTCTTATATGCCATTGAAGGTCCCCATAAAGGTGCAAGGTTCTGTGTGTGGTGTTTCACTGAGAACATGTCTATGTTCCTTTATGTTTGCCACGTGCTGCTGAACATATTTTATAATGGCTTGACACATACTTTATCAGACCAATTTGCATAGTCTCCAAAATACGTTTTGTATTTTCTCCTCATGTCCTCATATACATATCGACATTTGAGTATTTATAGATTCCCCAGAAAGAGAAAAAAACATAAACCTCTGCTTGTTTAGTCTATTATTTTTACAATGTCACACCCTTTTTCTTCTTCCTGGTTTCGTGTCCCCTGCCTCCTCTTGCTACAGGCTCACAAGAGGCCGGGCTTTTGTTTATAAAAGTTTGCAGGCACCTCCGTCTTGTGGACTTAAAGAATATTACAACTAGAAATGTACGTTGCGTTTTAAGCGTGCCACCACAGCCAATATCACAAGGTTTTACGTTATGGTCATACACAAAAACCGAAACCCACATATGTCTGGATATATTGAAACATATATGTTTTATACTTGCATTACCCCGAGCACCTGCAATATCTAACTCTTGGATGACTCTGCAGCAAGACAAGACAGAAATAGTAGTCTGGAGCTGAGTGAAAAACTTAAGCTCAGAGATAATGTGACATAGCTACTTAAGCAAAACAGTAGGAGCTACAAAAAAGAAAAACTTAGTCCCAAGTCATTCCATGCAAAGTGACATCTGATAATAACCAGCGCACAGTAGAATCATTAGCAGACCAAAATTCCTTTTTTTGCTGTTGTTTTTTGTAACGAAATAAGTACAGTCCAGGTGACACATTACAAAACCCTCTGTAATGCTACTTGAAACCACTCCAAAAGCCAGGACTTGTCTTGTAAAGTGTTTGTGTCTCTGTCCTTGGCAGAGGTATCTTCCTTTGTGACAGTGCCATTCATGCCTAAAAATGAAAAGAGATTTTCGATCAAGATTGCATTCAGACCTTGTCTGACCTGCTGCTTTGGGTAACTATTAACATACTGGCCTTGGGAAAGATGGTTTGGAAGAGGGGGGAGTGTAAGTAGAATGTTTCACAACAGATGTGAGTATTCTCATTCACATGAATGGTATGAAATCAGTTGTGTTAATCTCAAACACTGTTTACATAAAGCTTAACAAATAAATGTCATTTTTTGAGAAAAACGTCTCCTCTTCTTATCTTGAGCTTGCGCAGTTTTGTTTTTCGTTTTAAAGCGTTACTCAGTAGACAAATATTGGGCAAGGCATGGAGTGTATAGTCCATATCTTTGTCACATTATCTTCACGGATTGCTTTTGTAAATACAGCAGGGAACAGTGAAAAGAAATGGTGGGTTGTTGAGACTTCTTCCTAAAAACATAGAAAGAAAAAAACACCCTAGCTGCTATTCCTGATCTGTGGATTTGGTAATTTCTCTTTAGCTTTAAAGTCATTTTGATAAATCCACCGGGGAACTTTAAATGTCTGTTGGCATGTCTCCTGAAACTCTGTTGAGTTATGATCAAAGTATTGATAACTATTCTTGCTGGAAAATTGCGGAGCCCATCAAAGCTGCCAGAGTCCACCAACTACATACACTAATGTTGAGTTAAAGTGCTAATTTACAGGGAAAGTTAGAAAAAGGAACTTAATGAACAAACGTTTTAATGCAAGTACATTTGTTCCCTCCCTCTTCTTCTTTCCTCTAGGGGGAGGCATTGCACTGCATTTAGAAAAACATTTTTTTTTTGTGAATATTAATATTTCAAAATGACTTTGGCTTCCAAAACATAGAGAACAGACCACAACGTTAACTGTGACTGTTACCCTTTCCGTTTAGCATTAAATCAATTTATTGCAACCGGGCTTGAAATTTTCTGTGATATCTGACGTTTCACAAAAAGGAAGATTCAGTCACATTAAAAGAGCTTGCTCTCAAACATTTTTCTCAAGCATTCAAGTCAAATATACTTATTCTTGTGCCATTATTTAATGTTTTCATGTATTCATGAAATATCTAGATTGTTTATTTGAATTTAAAAGGATACTTTGAAGAGGCTATTCCTCTATTGACCTTAGAATATATTAAGCAACTTCATATCAAAACATAACATAACTTCATCAAAACATCTGAACTATGTAAATCCAGACGGAGGTATCAGAAGCATCAATAAACTGATAGAAATGGCTACCGACCTGTGTATTAGTTCAAATTTATGTCAATTCCTCAGATACAATGAATTCATTGTGGGGTCTGACACAGACCGAATATTGTGTGGCGCTGTGGCATGAGGAAAGAGCAGGCCACAGCACATTGTGAAAAAGGTCAGTTCAGTGAAGGGGTTAACTTATAGCTTTGTCAGCAAAATAATGTGATTTGATAATTCCCACAGGCTTCAACTCCCAGAGAACCATAGAATGCTGCCAAGGAGGTGCAGCCGCACCAATTATCCCATGAACCTTTATCTGGCCCTAAATACCAGACATTGGCAGGGTCAGATCGAAGCTGTGAAAGAAAAAAACACGCGCATCCGCTGCCCAGTTCGTGATGGGTGCTGGATCAGAAAAGAGCGACTGAAATGTTTAACTAAGCATCTAAAGAAGAGAAAATGTGGCTCGAAACGTTGTGCTGAAATAATGCTGAAATAAATTATCTTTGCATTGGGGCCCTCTTGGTGAGCGGACTTTTTTAACCTTTTTTAGGGTCAGATTGAAGATCATGGATAGTGTTGGTTCGAAATAGTCTAAAGACAATCACAGACTCCCATGAGAATTTTGCAGTGAAAAAAAAACAGTTTAGTACATTACTTACAACTACTGCAAAAGATAGAACATGTAAAACATAGATTTTGTGTAAAATTTATTACAGAGACGAAATCTGCAAGAAAGCCTTGCCCCTGACTCATGCATCTTTATGTGTCACTTTTTAATGGATTTATGGGATACAATTTCATATCTAATTGTCATCTTTAGGCTGTTGTCTTTGTTTTGTTTATCTTGGTAAAGTAAGTAGTAGTAAAACTGTAAAACTGAACTGTACGTTTTTTTTTCTCCAAATATTTTGACCATCGAAATACTTTTGATTACGATTAAATGAAGTTGGCAAAATATTCAGAAAACAAGTATGATCAATTTTTCAACAAGCAGACAGATCCAGAAAGAAAACAAATCTAAAACATGTTGATCTTGAGGGGGTAGATTGTGTAACATGATTGTTTTTCTAATGTCAGTGCATTAGTAGGGGTGGAATGAAAGGAATGAGGGGGGGGGGGGAGTCAGCTTTTCAACCAGAAAAGAATTCAAGTCGCATTTCATGTAAGAAAACTTTTTCATTCGTTTCATTTACCTCACTACCTAAAGTCAGTGTCCTAGAGTAACCTCCCAGGCATAGGCAACTAGAGGAGTGTAAAGGTTTTACAAGAGCATTCAGAATAACTTTTCAGGTTGAAATCTTGTCTACTACAATCTCATTGATTTGTTGTTTCATGTGTGTGTCTATGTCTGTGTCTGTGTCTGTTTCTGTACTGGAGATAGAGATTATCCTGCAACAGCAAATCAACAAATAGTAAAATTACCTCTGTGTGTGTGTGTGGGGTGTGTGTGTGTGTGTGTGTGTGTGTGTGAGAGAGTGAGTGTGTGTGTGTGTGAGTGTGTTGGCTGGGAGACTGTGCAAGCCCATATTTGTGGGTGTGTCTGAGTCTGTGACATCATTACTCTGGATGATCATCATCTGGCAAATCAGTATGAAGCACGGGGCTTAGGGGGGGAGATGGTCAGTGAATGATTACAGGATGGGGGAGGTTAAGTGGTATAACAGGCTGTAAAACATTGACTGTGTGAGTAACTTTGTCGTGTTTTGTGTTACCTATGGCATTTTCACAAGCAAAGAACTTCCAAGGAACTGTCAGTGAATGCATGTCAATGGGGTACATATCTTACCGCACTCAGCTCAGTGCTGATGGCCCCATTACACTATTGCCTAGATGACTCTCAGGTCATGTGCATGAGAGATAATCTTGGAGTGCATCGGCAGAAAACAGAATGGACTAGAATACTTCAATGATCCAAGTTTGGGAAATTATTGTGTAAGATCAATAGATAGCAGATTCCGCTTTTCCTCGTTCCTCAAATCGCCCAAAACAGAAAGTTTGTTTCTGAAAAAAAAAACAAAAAAAAACACAGAACACTTTATGTACTATGAATCATCCATGTGTGGGTGTTGTACAAATGACTTGAATAGCTTGTTTCTCACATTTGCAACATAGTTAGTAATGAATACATGTCATAACAATGGTCGTAAAATAGGAACTAAAATCGTGCCTCTTTGTCAGCAGAGTTCAAAATTTAGCATATGATGTTATTGACTTTCAGTTACTGTTAATAATCTAAATGTCAGTCAGTGCAAAGGTCTACAAATATTAGACTGACTTCTTCTACAGCCAACATGAGATTCATGTAAGTGGTTTTAATACAACTGTCTCGAGGTACTTTTGTAACTCTGGGACTTATATTCATGTTCCCTTTAGAATTCTTTAATTTCGCTGGTATTTTCCCCGATTGTTCATGAAGTATTATTGAGTTGGCTAATCATACTTTAAAGATCAATCATTTTTTTACTAAACCAATTATTAACAGTTTGCCTTAACAACGGGCACCTAAACTGTTTTCAGACCAAACGAAATGATTCGACAATTAGCTACTTCTCTTGGAATTTTGGAATCATGATATTTTTACGGGGGTGGTGTAATGATGCACTTGTTAGTGCTCAAATCTCATGAGAGGACTCTTGGTTTGAATACCACTTTGTGTGAAGTTTACATGCTCTTTGGGGCTTTTCTCTGTTTTCCTCCCGATATCCACAAACATGTAGTTGGCTAACTGAAGTCTCAAAACTGCCAATGGATGTTACTGGTTATGTTTTTCTGGAAACTGCCTCCCAACAATGACAGCTGGGATTTGTTCCCAGCTGTCATTGTTGGCACCCCACAATCCTGTGTGCGGGATATGTGGAAGAGATAATTAATGAATATTATTTCCCTAACCATTATTATTCAACAGTTTAAGAATTCTCAGTCAAGCTTCAAGTCAAAACATAATAGTTTTTATATGTATCTTAAACATATCTTTTATAATCTTCCTAAAACTCAGTACTATCCCTTAGCAGTGCAAATAAGTCATGCTAAAAACAAGTCTGAATATGCCTCTTCACTGTGTGAGTGTTCTTCACTACTTAAGTTCTTGCTTGAACTAAAGTCGTCACATTCCAATGTCGAGATCACAGGCATGGGGCCATGAAGAGGCAAGTCTGAGGAGATGAGAAAGAGAGACAGTAGTGACCACGGGGGTTGGAAGACAGAACTGGAACAAATAAACACACCAATGAGGAGATCATGAGGGCTCAACTCTACTGGCTACTGTTTGTGGTGGTTAACTTTTGTGAGCAGATTACAGGTATTGTAGCGATGGAATGCGCAGATTAATCTCTATGTGTGTGTGTGTGTGTGTGTGTGTGTGTGTGTGTGTGTGTGTGTGTGTGTGTGTGTGTGTGTGTGTGTGTGTGTGTGTGTGTGTGTTTGTGTGTTTAATGAGAGGCCTCTACTTACACTGCACCCAGAATCTGTATGTGGCGGTAGCTTATGATTTTATGACCATGCCTGACTACCCAGGTGTGTTGACCTATGTATATGGGAGGAGTTCTAAATAGTTTTCCACTCATTCGTAGAGAAATATGTCTCAATCTATCCTCCAAGGAATGCTCCAAGCTAGTCTTGATTTAAATCACATCTAAATTTTTAGACCTACCATCTGTCTTAGTTAGATGTGATAAATGTGATATGATTATGTTATGTAAACAAGTTATTAAAGGTTTTCAGATAGTGTGGTTCGCTCACCACAGCCTGTCCTTTCAAAACCAAAACATTATTCAGGATAATGATAAGGTCTGGGTTAGTCACAAGATGATTTGAAAGGGGGGATTTGTGAGCACTGATTCTTCTGATTCCCGATGACACTCGCCAGGGTGTCATCGTGAATAGAGTGTCAATAGAGTCTGGTCTATAGTGTGGTCTTCGGACCACATGAATATTTCCAGGGCTCAACCATCCCAGTTTTTTCGGTTTATATGTTTCAGTATAGCATGGGGAAAATATTGTCACAGTCAAGCTGTCGTCTTCAGCAGCAACAGATGTCATAGTTTGCGTTGAGAACATCATAGCCATTGGGACAAATTACATGCTATAATCAGAAACATGGATACTAGGATATATTAGTTACATAAGGAGTATGAATTACTACATTTGACTGTGTAAACATGACACTGTGGCATGAATAAATGCCAGAATGTGACAAAAGGTTACCCCAGTACTCATTCAGTGTGAGTTACAGTATGAATCCACAGTGAAATACGAAGCATTCTTTTTAAACCACCTTGAAGTATAAGTTTAAAGGTCATTCATGTCTTAAATTAGATATTTTAAATGCAGCTCTCTGTGGTTCTGGTTGTTTTAATATGTGTTACATTACAGAGGACAGCCAGTATTCCTGTCCTTGGTACGTGGATGGCAGCAGTATACTAGGAAATACACATTCTGTACCTGCAATTAGTCTGGAAACATACAGGAAACATAGCAAGATGTAATAATCAGAAGGTTTGCTACTACAGCTATTAATGTGTGACTGCTTCACTGACTGTGGTTATTTTTGAGCACAGTGAAAGTTAAGTGTTACCTGTAAGCTTTAGTAACTAAACCTAATGATATATCATGTACTTTTGCTGGTTTACTGTGCATGGGAACTTGATTAAGTGAATTCTATAAAGATTTATTGTGATTTCATCTATGTGAAGTCAGACTTTTCTTTAGCGAAGTTTGCCATTCTCTGATTTGATTACAGAATGTCAGGTTATCTGAAGCAAGCTTTTACATTAGTTATCATCATAAAAAATTCAGTTCATGACTTATGACTTATAAAGAAGTGCAATCGACTAATATGTCAGGTCAGTGATGTTATGGATGTTGTCCTGTTTTCAGGTGCTGTGAGCAGCATTAGTCCGTATATAAAGTATTATGAAGGATTGTCCTACGACAGGGAGACAATCCACAGAAAGCACATAAGAGCCCGGAGAGCCACAAAAACTCAGGAATATACACTATTGCTGGACTTTACTGCTTTTCACAGGTAACATCAGATGACTGCTTCAAACATTCTGTTGTTAAATACGTTGTTCATTTTTAAAAAAAAACCTGTCTAATTTTGTTGTGACTATGATCTATTAGTTTGTATTTCTGTGCTTTGACCAAACTCGAAAACCTTCCACATGTGCGATCTGTTTGTTCTGTTTTGTTTTGGTTTCCCAGAACATTCCAATTGCGCTTGAGACAGAATGCAGAATTTTTTTCCAAAAACTTTGAGGTGATTACTGTCAATGGTTCCACGTCACCTGACCTCTCCTACATGTACTCAGGGAGATTGGAGGGTAAGTATTTCACAGAAACCCACAAGGCTAGAATCAGAGCAAACCTCAGTTTAATTCACTTGATATTTATATGATCGGAATCACAGCTAACTTATTCAGTTATTCATTCATCGGACCATCAATTATCTGGGGATTGGTTTTGGTGACGGCAGACTGAATATTCTCAAGCGACCTCTTCTAGTGTTTCTTGGGGAAGTGGCAAGGTGCTCCCAGGCCAGACCAGATATATAATGCCTTCCAGGGTGTTTTGGGTTAACCACTGGACCTCCTGCCTGGTGGATGTAGCCAGAACACTTCTCACAGGAGATGCACAGTAGGCATCCATGTCAGGTCCCCAAGCCACCTCAACTGATTTCTTTTGATGCATGGGAGCTGCAGCTCTATTACGATCTCTCCCCAATGTCTGTGCATCATCTTACTTTTAAGGCTAACCTCACCCCCTGACAGATGAAAATCAGCCGCCTGAATCCAGGACCTACTCTACATCCAGCAACATCCGTTGAATGCAAAATGGCAAAGTTCTCAGAATTTGAACAAATTAATGTACTTTCTCCAAGTCCACAACGCATATGTAGAATTGATGAGAAAACTCCCATGAACCTTCCACTGTTTTCACAACCTGGAAGGAATCCGCATTGATCCTTCTGAATCATAGGTTTGAAGATCGGCCAGAGTCTCAAATCCAATTCCCTGGTATAAACTCTCCCCCGAAGGCTGGGCAGGGTGTGATCCTGCTGTGGTTGATGCGCACCCTTTGGTTGCACTTTTGAAATGCGGCAACCACCATCTGTCTACCACTCCCAGTTTACTGACCGCCCTAAATGTGACATTGCAGTGGTGTGTCTTCAAGAACTGTGGACAAATCTCATCTACACCTGTTGCCCCTGAGGTACTCTTTGACTCCCTCAGTAACCTTCACTAAGGTTGTGGATGAAAGCGCTCAGAGTCCTCACCTCTGCCTGCTCCACAGGGTGCATGGTAGTGTTTTTTTTTGTTTTGTTCTGTTTTTCAGAACATCCTTGAGGCCACCTTAAAGTCATTCTCCATGGCCTCTTGAAACTCTTCCCACACCTGTGTCTTTGCTTCTGTGACCACAAAAGCTCAAGAACTTCTGACCCTCCTGGGCAGCTTTTTTTAACCCCATCCATGGCCAACCATACCTGCAATATCTCCTTCTACTCTTTGCTTCTCAGCTTCTCTTTGCAGAAGCTTGGTCACAGAAAAAATCCTATAAGTGGGGGTGAATGCTATCATCACTTCTCACGCCACCTATTCCTACTTTGCCATTGGTGATGGCAATGGCCAGAATTATCAACTGTCCTCTGATTGACATCCAAAATACGGTTCACTTGATCTAAATGCTTCTTCCTGTGGCTGGTGAGCCCACAGGGCAATGGCTCCATGTTGTTTGTTCAGGCAGTGTCTGATTGAGCTATGGCAGCCAATTGCTGGTCAACAGAAAGTCACAAATGAACTCCACACTAAGGTTTGGCTCCAGGAGGATTCCGTGGAGGATTCCAAAGTATTCCTTTGGGGCAGCGTGGCTCTGGGGGTTTGAGTGGTCATCCTTAGAACCAAACATTCCTGGCAAGATTCCCGTGCTCCTTCGAGCCTGTTGAAGTGTTGTTCAGCAAGACACTGAACACCTAACTGCTTCCCTTGTGCTGCTAATTGGCTGCCTTCTGCTCATGGTTCATCCATGATGGGTTAAATGCAGTGGTAAAATTTTGCTGTATTTACAACTGAATGTGACAAATAAAAGGATTTCTTGTAATCTGGGCAAAGGTCCTCGCTGCCTTCATAAGGTCACCTTTTGTTTGGTCTTAGTCCGGAACATTACCGAGGACCTCTTTACCTTGGGTTTAAGTGACCAAAACTCCCAAAAAAGAAGAAATTAACACAACCAAAGATGAAAGAAAAGAACGATAACCTTGAAACAACCTCTTCATGTTAGAATAAACATTTCAATCTACATCTGTTCTGAAACACATTCATCAGTTTTCAAATTATGTTGTCTATTTGATGTCATTGTTTGTTGTCGCCTTTCCAAATCTGACATATTATCATCTCTTTTGTCCTGGTCTTACAGGTGAAAAAGGTTCATCTTGCCATGGCGTTGTGTTACAGGGTCAGTTTGAGGGAACAATTCATACAGAGAATGGCACTTATCACATAGAGCATGTCCAAAGGTATACCAGCAGCCCGATAGATTACCACTCAATTATCTATCATGAGGATGACATGGGTAAGAATACTTTATATTTTTCACTTGAATAGGTGCAATAGTTAGTCCAAGGTCTAATTTTAACATTTCTGCTTGAGCAACCTGTAAGTGAACATCTGCACAGGAGAACAGAGGAGGAAGAAAGCATTTGCGCCTTTGGAGAGTGACACTTTGCAAACTACTCTTTCTAATATTAAATGCTTTTCCTGGCCTTTTGGGACAGAGGGGCCAAAAAGAAACAGCTCTATTGGCAGTCTTATAGAAAAACAAACACCCACAGCAGAATATATCTCTCCCCAGAGCTGACCCTCACCGTTCTTTTTTTCCTGTACAGTATCTGTAGTCTCAAGCTGTATGCAACTTGAGGTTAACCAAGGTTAATGAACCTGTCGTACCCTCAATATTTAGCAACAGCAAAGTTCCACTATAAGGGGAGAGCCTAATTAGAGCACGGAAGGGGCAGGGGGTGTGTATGGACTGACCCTGGCTCCAGCCAAAGAAAAGACAAAGTTAAGATGGTGTGATTTTCTGAGGAGGAGGAGTAGTCCTGCCTGAAGTTGGGAGGACGGTTAAAAAACTGAAGGAGACACACACTAGTGGTAGGGGGAAAAAAGGAAAAAGAATGAATGTGGGTTTTAAGAGACGCATTATGTGAAATTGAAGTTGGTTTTATATAGAATCTCGATTTGAGGTGCTTTGAGGAAATTTTCATGGCAACAAGGCATTTAGTTTGCTGATGATCATGTTGATTTTTCAATCTGTAATTTGGCTATATGTCTTCCAATGGATATTTCTGTTTGTGTCTATTTTCTCAGTACTCATTTGTGCACAATTATGTCTGTCTTATGTGAGTTCCAATTAAACATACAGGAGATTGAGCCAGATGTCCCCCTTTTCAATTAAAATCTTCACAGACTCTGTGGCTGCCTCGCTGCCTTTGTATCCAAAACATTGATTCAACCTCTTTTACAACTGTAGCGAAAGTCTAAATTAGAAAATGTGGCAACTGACAACATGATGCACTTTTAATTGCTGGCCAGAACATCTGGAGGAAACTGTCAAAGAATTGGCACATAATATTACAGTAAACAATCAATGGTTCCATTCTGGGGCTGACACAATGCACCCTGTCTGGATTTCCGTTGAGATTTCCCGTGGATGTCATCTTGGGGCAACAAAGGTTGTTTAAGGACTTGAAATGAATGGCGTTGTGCAGTCCCTTGAACCGAGGAAACATGGCAGTCCAGAGCGGCCAATTCCTGCAAGATGTAGTTTAATAACATCCCTGGTAAGACTGTCAGGTCTAAACATTAGCACATTTGCTGGACATGACCACAATGCAATATCAAAATTGTTGTCCTTTTGTTGTTTTGGTGTGTGGGTGTTTTGGATGTATGAGTAGTTCTGAGGAATGACCTACCTTGTATTGAACCTAATCATTTTAATTTAACCATGCTATCAACAGTTTACAGTTCTTCCCAATACCAATCAATATCATATAATTTCAATATAATTGCAAATAATAATTCATATATATATGTATGTGTATATATGTATACATACACACACACACATATATATATTACATAATATTACTTATACTGTCTGAATGCACTCATGTGAATGAAAAGTGGTCATGTACGATACTTGCACCATTTTAGAAATTGAGCCATTGTAAACAGACCTATGGAATTCAGTGAACTATACTTGCAACAAATGAAAAATGGGAAAAATTATTTCATTACCTTATATAAAAGTAAATGTTTCCAAAAAATTAAAAATTGTTAACACCATCGCAGTGCTAGAAGCGTGCTAAATCAAAGTTAGTGGAGCTACAGTTAATTTACTGATCATTCTTCTTTGATATTACAAAAAAATATATCAACAAAATTCAGCATCACTTGAAATGTGGTGTTTACTTGTGTCCATGTTGTTAAAAATACAGTTAGAAGCGTACATTATTTTGAATGCTTGTAACTTAGTGGCATCATTTGTTTATTGTACTGTAGCCTTCGTTATCTTTTCCCCAACAGTCTGTATATTTTCAATGAATTGGTCCAAAACCATTTTCAATCCAACATCACTGCCAGGCTGCAACCTTTCTGGCTCTATTGTGACAAAAAAGTAAATTTCCTTGACCTACTTTTTGACATTTTGAAAGGACTTGACACTTAGAAATTGTTATCTCAGTTGTAATATGTGTTTCTGAGTGAACGTTCCAGTGGCAACTTTTTTTTTATCAGTTTGAAGTCAGTTATATTCCTTATAATCAACAACATGATAACAGTTAACTGAAATTTTATTACACTCCTCAATGATTGTTAAAACAGAGGAGGACTTTAAACTCAGGTTTTAGCATCCTCAGCATGACTCCTTCATGTTGAAATTTGATGAAGTTCCACATTCACTATGGCCTCATTTGTCAGTCCAGTCAGATATCATTTGACTTTTAACACATATAATACCTTTCCAACATGAGTGCCATTATTTAGTGCCCACAAACGATATACAGGCCAGAAGGCTTCTAAACCATCTTAACTGTTGAGGATCCATTATAATGTACAGCAGTTACATTTTCATTGTTCAGGTGAAACAACAAAAAGTGAAGGTCACTGACATTGATTGGATCTGAAAGAAATCACAGGTGAATTCTGGTCTAAATGATACAAAGAGCCTGCCTTACTATTTATAATATTCCATGGCCTTATTTTGGGGAAACAAATGGAAGACAGCTCGGTCAGTGGTTTTGTTGATGAAATGTTCACATGTCTTCATTCAGTGGGGTGCAGTCATGCATGGAAAATTATACAGCTCAAAGGCTTTCTGAGAATGTTTCTATTTTATGTATTTTGCATTGTAGCTAATAGTGGGGCTCATAAGGTGTTTGGAAAACACTCAAGGGTACACCCATAATGCACTAAGTTCCCAAGTGAATTTCATGATTCTACGTGTCAGTTCTAGCATGATAGTGGGTCAATGTAAAACATGTATTTCTTTCACTATTCTGATCTATAGAAGTATTTTTCAAAGACTATCAAGACACCTGACACTGATTTTTGCTCAGTTTTGTAGGGTTTGATCTATTCATGGAATTCGGATCTAATTGACTGAATTAAATCAGGCCCATTTGTTTCTTTTTATTTTGCCGGATAAATTCAAATATCAAAATACACTCTGTGTTGACAAACAGTGGGATAGGCCGACAGCAAGTGAGAACATATGCAGATCGCAAAGTCTGGAAATAATTTGCTCGGTGTGTTGATGTGTTTTTGTAGCCACCTCATCCCTCAGCTCCTGTCATCTTTTGAATCAAGGGCTGGTTTAAAATTGCCTTCAGGACTTTTGTATGATCCAATGATATTAAGTTTGCCCATGTATGCTGTCAGGGGTTCCACTCGCAAATTCAGTAATCTATACCTTGACTTGTCCCTTAAAGTACATCTGGTCCACCCTTAAATTACAAAACATTCTCTCTTAATACTCCAAATAGGTGGGAGTGATAATTGTGTCATGGGACTCTGCTGCATTTCATAGAATTCAAAAGCACTTCTGACCACATTTCTGTTGAAAACCTTGACAGCAATCAAGGTATCTTTTCAAAAGACCTGTTCAGAGGACCCGACCTCTGAACAAGAAAATGATACAATTGGTTGCAGAAGGAGGTTTTTGGTTTTAAAAGCAATTTCATCACACTACCAAAGGAAGACTATTGGTCAATTCATATAAATAATTAAAATCTACATTTTAGATGTGTTATGAAATATGTTGTTTTAGAAAAATAAAACCTATCACAGCTTTCACCGCAGGCTGCACTATAACCTGCACTCTGCTGACCTTTCTGCTGATATCCAAATGCGGGACCTCTATTTATAAAGTGTGGGAGAATGTGAGTGTGATGCTACCCCTATTAGTCTCTTGGCATGATTGTAACTTGTTAACAAGCAGTTGATTTCTACTGACATTTGTAATAGACAGCTCAAAATAACAATTTGCACATCTCTTTTACCTTGTTGCCAACCCTCTGAATCTATTTCTTATGCATTCCGAATCACAAAAGTAATCTTAAATTCAAACGGCTCATAATAATCATTAACTTTAAAATTTGAAATACTGTTTGGTCTATGACCATTTAAATTGCTTGATTCCCAATCACACAGTATGCAGCTCAATATGGTCATTAGTTCACAAATGCCTATTTTAAAAAAGTGAAGATCTTAAGTTTCCAGGCTGTCAAAGCGCAGTATGGATTCAGGCCTTATAAAGTTACTTTTTCATTTGACCGAAGGTTTTTGGTTGTATATCCACTTCTGGAACATCTCAGTCCTTTCGTGTTTATCTCTGTGTTTCAAGTCCCTGGGTGAATACACACACTAAACCACACCAGTAAACAAAACAAGAGTGGTCCAAATATCAGATAGTGGCCTTGGCCCTCTTCAGGTACAATTTGTGTTTATTTGTGAGCACAGTTCAATGTTCTATTTGTTTCAGTGAATACACAGTAAGCTAAACCATTATTTGGTGGTCCAGTATTTTGGCGTATATAGAAAAAGGGTTCAGCACATGTTTCTTTGATTGACCAGAGAACAGCCAGAGAAGGCTGATCATTCTGAATGTATATGTGTATATCGGAACATTTGTGTTTGTGTTTGTGTTTACGCAGTTCTGCCATCTTTTGGAGTTGGACCCAATGGATTCTGTGTGGCAGAACATCTAAATCTCCTTGCCAAAAACATGCGACCCAGTGAGGTAGGATATCTAGGCAATCCCTCGATGAATACACACACACACACATTCGCACACGCGTATATACCACATAGTGCAACATTTTTCTATGGTCCTCCTAAAAATCCACACATTTAGAGGCAGTAACTTCTGACCAAATAGTTTCTTGAAGAGAATAAATCGATTTCTTTGATAAGATGTATGTATTTTGTAATAAGATTGTCGAACCAACCACACTCGAGGACCTGGACTGAGTTTTGAGGAAACAGCAAACAACAGCTGCCGTAAACATCAGAATAATCCTTTGGCTAATTTAGCGCCCACCTTCCTTTGGCATTGATAAACTTTCACCAAGTGGATAGCGGTCCCCACACAATAGATGCTGGTATTTTCATGTGAATCCAAATTTAACAACATGCCAACCTGTGTGGATCATTTCCAGAACGGGGTTTGGCTTTAATAAGTGTTTCATTTCAGCCAAAACCCATTCAGTCATTGTTTTGTGTTTTGTAGTTAATTGTGGTTAAACATGTTTGATTCAAGATACTGAATGAATAAATAAATAAATAAATAAATAAATAAAATCAAGCTGTATATATGAAATTATCCAAACAGATGTCGTTCCCAGGAGAGTTTTGTTCCTTTTCACCTGCAGCCGGGCAACTGTTTTCTCAGTCAGTATGTCCCCAACTGATAAACAGCTTTCAAGTTAGCTCCATTTCAAGTTGCAATGAAGGGTTCATATCATATACCAGTGCCTTTGCTGGCCATATCCAAGTCAACATTTGCCCCTCGTCTAAGAGTTTGGCTTTTCAAATCCTTTCAGATGTCACTCCTCTCCTTTTTTTTTTTGTCCCACAGGAGGCAGCAGCAAGTCGGACGAAACGGACAGTTGATGAGTCAAAGACCAGCTGCCTGCTTAACCTCCATGCTGACCACCTGTACTATAAGAAGTTTAAGTCTGTAGAAGCTGTTATTGCTCAGGTGACCATACACTTTTGTTAAAAAAGAAAAAACATCTTTTTGCAATGTTTCTATCAGCAGCCATCAGAAGTCAGTAAGAATGTTGCTATGAATTCCTTCCTCTTGAATATTAATTTTGCAGTAGTACAAAAAATGATTTGTGCATAAAGCTCTAAAATAAAAAAAATGTTGATTGTTTTAGCTCAGAGAAGTCATGTACAAAATTTTCAAATTTTACATCTCAAAACCTTGAATCTCATCTCCACCCCTTAGAAGCAGTTGAAGCCAATATGTGACCTACTTAATGGGCCCGGTCACAGATAACACTAAAGTTCTTTAATTCGATCACAAAGATTGTCTATCAACTTCTGACCAGTTAGTTTGTTGTTTACCATTCAAATACATTGCTATTGTTTTTAATAATTCATTTATTGCAGCTTAGTACTAGGCCTCGTATACAGTTACAAATGCCTTCGTCAAGTGATTTTTGAGACATCAATATTAAGCTCCTATCCAACCTTAAATGATGAAAAGACTAAAACTCTTGGTATTGAAGAAGTACATTATTTTCTATTCAAATTCTCAATTACACAAAGTAAAACACCCTCCTGCTATGAGGGTGAAATTGGTCTGACTGCCAAATGAAGCTCAGGGCACAGATGCGAACACCTGTCATGGTATAGCACGTGGTGGTCACCAGAGCCCACAACCAGAGAACATATAGATCTACTTGTCAGAGAACATGGTGGCCCAAGGGAGAGCAAACTTCGAAGGACAAGCTCTGTGAAAAAGTAATACCCTCAGTGTGAAACAACAAAAAACTGACCTGGCGTTCATGCCAAGCCAAATTTGAGCTTACATATGGACAAGACACTTCACATAAAGCTCCGTAAGTCATTTGTGTTTTATTCATCAAAGCCTCTGAGGTGCATTGAGGTATAAAACATTATCATCAACATCCAGAAAAACATAAAGTTGAATTCACAGATTTAAGTCTGATGACAAAAAAACATACAGGCTTCAAAAAGTACTGTCTCAACCTAAGTGTGGTGTCTCATGACCCTCATGACCTTCAGATTTGGTTGACATCCTATCATGGGGTGTTGCTTGCATGTCTGGTTATGGTCAGAGGCTGAAGGCTCTAACTAATGATGCCAGACTTTTATGTCCATCACAGTATCTTCTTAATCAGGTGAGTCTTCCAAAGGTTACAAACACACGTCTGCCAATGGGCCCGTCATAAAACACCTGAAATCAAATTCATCTTCCTCTTTTAAAAGCAAAATGGAGAAAAACTGCTTTTTCTGATCGTTGTTTGAAAAGTCAGTTTCAATTTGGGAAACATCTCACCACCCACGCTTTTAGAATCCTTGCAAAAGAGCAAGATGGAAGAGAGATGTTGTAAGTGTCTCTATGTGCTTTTGTTAGTGTGTTCATGGGTAACTTGAGCTGACACCAGTACCCATCACCTTAAATGTAATTAGCTTCTCACTTTCTGAACGTATAAATCTCAGATAACAAACAAGTACTAAAATTGATTGTCATTTGAAAAAAATGTAAGGGCTTTGAATATAATCCAAAATTGAAAAGCTTTATGTATGTTTCTGATTTGCGTGATACAAGAAAATAAAAAGATCGGACTTGATCTGATAATTAGGTACTCTGAATCAATAACCATTTTCAATTACTAAATTACTATTTTCAAAAACTTTCAATTTCCCTGGATTTTTGTTGCCCCCAGATATTAATATACTGTAAGCAGTGCACAGAAGTTTAAATAGCAAAATGTAGTCATCAAACACATTTGATTCAGTGCGCTCTGTCCACATTGGAAATTCCCTGAAGGTCCTGCTGTATATACATTTGCTGCTGCACAGACATGTGACAGTCTCACACATGTTTCTGAATGATTACTGGCCCTGCCAGTGGACCTAGAAACACACTTCAGGGAGCAGAGATTATCTGAAAGTGAGACTTTTAATATCTGAAAACGTGGGTATTCATACTGACATGGTTTTCTTTTCTTTTAACTTTTAAGTTGCACTTTGAAATATTTTCTGCACGCTCAAAAAAAATTTAAAAAAAAAAAAACAGTCATTTGACCAGTTTTATGTGTTTTCTGGCAGCAGCTCTGTCCTTTTCCTCTGAGAACCTGCAAAGGGAAAAAATGGATTTTGTGTCTTTTTCCAGGTCGCCTCCTACATACGAGCAGTTAATGACATATACGATAAAGTGGATTTTGACGGAATCAAGCTGATTAACTTCAAAGTCAAATCCCTCAGTGTAAGAATTTCTCTGGTCTTCACACGCAACATAAATGACAAAATGTCATAGCCATTAATCCTGACTTAAACATGTTCACTTCTTAAGTCACAGAAACGGAATGACCTCCTTTCTATGAAGCATGTGATTGGATGTTTTTATTTAAAAAAAAAACATTAATGGAAACGAGACACTCTCAGTTGTTTTTCTCCTGCATGCTGGCCTCTGCTTTTGAAAATTTCCCAGAGCAGGGTATTTTTCTTTATATCTGCAGGTGATAACTGAGGAGAACAAAACAGACCCTCTGAATCGCCTGTTTATCGGGCCTGAGAAGTTGCTGAGTCTTTACTCTGAAAACAACTGGGGCAACTTCTGTCTGTCGTACTTGTTGACGAACAGAGACTACAGTGGAGTGCTGGGGCTTGCCTGGGAAGGAAAGGCCGGTGAGTCTTTATTGCAAGTGTAGATGAATTGCCACCCAGCAAATACTTACAACAGTTTTTTGGTTGCTAACTATTACATTGAGTGTATTGTGTAATATCTGTTCATGTTAATCACAATGTTTTCACAACAAGATGTAAAAAAATCCCACACATCACTGACAGATGACATTTAATAAAACTAAACATGAGCTTACATATATGTGATTAAAGACAGTATGGTTCCCATTTATGTCAACACGCAAAAAAGTTCAAACACAAAGGCAGGCCGAGAATATTTGGCAGTTTCAAAAGTAACATCACAGAGATTTGGGATTCCTGGCTGAAATGCATCGTGTTTTTCTGCCTTGCCTCACTGCATGAATCCCTGCATGAAGTGATGTTGATCTATCAAAAGCGTAGCATCTCCTACGGCGTCTTGGCCTCTCAAAGACTCACTCTCCAGAGGCCACATTCAAAACATCCACACACTCACAGTTACCGAAACACTTTGAATTAATTTACCCATTCAGGCAGAGATGCAGATTGTCTCATCTTGTCAAAGCTTATTTACTCCTTATTATGTGCTGTCAAATCATTACATACATTTCTTGGAGAAATTATTTTGGCTTCTACAATTTAATCATTAATTAAAAAGTTACTTTTTATTAGGTGAAGTAAATGAATGAATGAATGAAAACCTATCATAATGACTACTTTAATTGATTTACAAATTCACAAATATCTGCTACATTTGTCACTTTTACTTGAACTGTGTAAAGATGCCTTATATCTTTACTACAGAGAAAAGGTCTGTGTAAATCAAGAGGTAATATTTTTTGCATATGACAAAAAGTTTTTATATTTTTATTACACTTCTTTCTTGAATTCACTTCCAGATAATCTTTTTTTCACCTTTTATGTTGGATTGCAGAGGACCAATGCAAAAGTACTCCATGAGAACAGAGCTGTAAAATTACTAAAACTCTGCCCTGTTATCCCAGCATTGACATGTTTAGGAGACCAAAAACAAAATGTGAGTGAAATAATTAAATGACAGTCCTCACCGATTTTCATATTAAACCGACAATCCCTCTGCTGACTGGCTGTAAACCCTAGGAAATATCGGCAAACAAACAGCATGACTGGAAAATAGAATTTCATTGCTTGAAAAAAATTCCACTGTCACAAAAACAGCCATGTGCCATATGTAATCCAGACTATCATACAGCACTGCAAAACAGTAGTGTTAGCTATTACTCAATACCATAATTTATTTAAGAGGTTTATTACTTGCTTCAATTTTTCAAATTCCAAGTAGATATATACATGGAAGATGTACAAGCAGAGGTTACAATCATTATGATCTAATTGTATGAACCAGAAGGTTGTTTCCATCCTGTTGGAGTTGCATGTGAGAATTGTGGTGGTGTGATGTTCTTCCTGCTTGTTTCTATGATAATGTCAGGAATACTCCATTTGATTGGCTAAACTGAGGGGCGTGAGAGCAGATTGTCACACTGACATGTGATTAGGCACCAATGAACCTTTGACACATTACACATACACACTCTCAGACGTCGAAGGGACTACATTACACAGCACCATTGCCATGGTGATCTCTCACGTGAGAAACACACAAATCAGACATAGGCACACATTGTTGACCTTCAGGGACATCGTTGTCACTTTTCTGCTCCATGTGAGCACGGCAAAGGCCGAACAGAAAATCCACATGGATAAAGTTTGACCATGAGAAATGTATTCTAATCCACTCATGTTCTCCAAATCCAGTGTATTAGAGGTCTTAGTTAACACTTGCCTTCTGGCTTTTAATGATATGACCACAACCTCAAAGAACCTGATGCCCTTGCAGCTACAGCAGGGTGCGCTGTGCACACATGCAGACCCATGAACACATTTCAATATACAACCCCCATCAATACTTCCTCCAAGTTGTGTGTTCATACCTCAGCGGAGGATGGGGGGTTGGGGCCCAAATTTGCCCTGCCACTCAAGTGTTAATGCCAGTAAAATTCCATGTTCCCCTGAGAGTTGAGCAGATAGTGATATTCCATGAGGTTTTAGCAGTTCTTAGATTGGCTCCAACAATTAGGTGGCAAAAGATTCCAATTCCTAAATGGACAAATTGTATTCGCCAAACGTTAGGATCAACTATAAACAACTGATATTGAGTCAGCTATTTAAATATTAATGTATTTCATTACAGTACAGTTAATCTTATCACTGAATTAATTATCAACCAGCTAAAAAATAAGGATTTAATTGTCGTGTTGAACTGTGATAGCAGTTAGATTTAAGGAGCATCTTGATATGCACATTTGACAGCAGTGTTCACACTTTTGCAAAGATAAAAATAGTCATGGTCGTCATTCCTTAAGTGCAATGCCTGGACTTTGAGGTTGCTCAAAGGGATTACAGATTACAGAAAGGGTGTAATTGTAGTGTGCGAACAGTAAACAATCAACCTTTCTTCCAGTGTCACCTTTTTCGGGATCCAGATTTGAAATGTGCAACTGTTCAGAGGTCAACTTGAATAAATTTGAACAGTTAACCTCCAATAGCGTCAATAATTGTAGGACAGGACATGGAGACGTGCTGAAAAAGAATAAATTGAACTTTTATTTGCAATATAAAGGTCGCTGAACTCTGTGGCAGAGGAACTCCACCTCCAGTAAAGAACATCCCCTTTACTATTGTTTGTTTGTTCATCTAAAACTATTTGACATTGTTTACGCAACCTCTGCATCTGCAGAATATGTTCTGAATGAATACAGGGATGAGTGCACTTTTGCAATTGTACAGCATGTCCAAATATTTACTGAAAACAATATTACAACAAAGTGGATCTTTTCGGTTAGATTATATGAGTGCTTCCTCCTGATGGCAATTGTTTGCATGAGATGAATGACCTAAAGACAATTTCTTAGCGTGTTTATCCAGCTAGTTAATAATAGGAGTCTTCCTTTCCAACTCCTTTCTTTAGCAATGACTGGAAGCAGGAAGAACCCGATTCACAGCCCCCCTTCTGTTCCTGCTGCCAAAATCTACAGTGATGGTCATTCAGAGGAACAGTCTTTCTAGGAAACCCAGCTCCTTAAATAGCCATTTAAGGGGGCATTTTAGGTCAAAGGCAAGGAGTTGTGAAGAAATGTAAACACAATTCTTGGTTGAAAAGCTTGGGGAAACTTGTCTGTTTGAGCTTTGAGAAACGGTGACTCTGTAGTCGGCGACATGTGATATTTGATTATACAGCACTTGGCTCAAGTTAATGTAATGCCATTAACTACCTCCCTGAGGGTAATAATCTCTACAATATACTCATTGTTTCTGTGAGGGCTCAGTAGGCCGCTTATTTTTTTTTTTTTTGGGGGGGGGGGGGGGGGGGGTTGGCCCCCCCCCGTTTTTTCCCCTCCCGGGGGGCAGTCACCTTTCACGGAAAAAAAAAAAACCCCTGTGGGGGGGCC
>CAAKHD010004581.1:51771-71506 GCA_901007705.1 Fistularia tabacaria
AGATAGAGGGTGAGGAGAGTGGGGGAGGGGGGGGAAGGGGGGTCTGACCTCTCACTGTCTTTTGCCATTCCTGGAGGTCAATGTCACATTCACTGCAAAAGACAAACATGCTGATGGGAGATCCAACTGCCCACACCTTTTCAAACAGTCCTCCATGAGACTTAGTGATCTCAGATTTATCTGAAATTAGCACTAACATCCTTAACAGGCTTGCGCCTCACTATTACTGTCGACCAAAATGGTGGCACTGACCATATTGTGTGAGAGCTGTTACATAAAACTCATGTGGCTGCACAGAAGCTGCTTGAATCCCCAACCTTAACTACACATGTGGAGAACGTATGAAAAGAAAGGACAAAAGAAAGGTCTACCATTGTATGGAGAATATTCTGTGCAGCTTTTGAATTGCTTTTATTAAGATACAGGAGGTTAGGTACAGGTTAAATGGCACATTTCCATATGCCTGTGTGTGCATGTGCCAATGTGAGTTGATGTTTTGGAAAAAAAAAACCTGAAAGGTCATATGTAGAACAAATGATTTTGTAACTTCCTAGGCTTCTAAGAGAATTTCATTGGTGAACTGTTTGACCAATTGCTGTGGTTTCTTTAAAATGAGCCCTGTGGCCCCTTAGCTCAATGATGATGTCACAACCCACCTTTCCTTCCCTGTGAATCGGTCCAGCTGTTTGGAATTATTGGAATAGCTTTTGAGTGTATTACATAAACCTCAGTAGTGAGGGAGGGGCATTAACGTGACCTGTGGAGGGATCAGTTCTGTTGGTCTACCTTTGAGTCCCAAGCTTTGGGCCTCAGACATCGATCTCACATCAGTAAGCAAAACATTGTTGGTTTAAGGTTTCCAATATGGCTCAAGCTAAGTTATGTAACACATGTTGCAGAGGCAGGTAGTTGTGTTTAGATTCAGTCTGCTGGTTTCTTAACTCTGCACGATCAGCACCATCAATAAAATTAGAATTCAACAAGACATCACCAATCAATGTCCTTTCAGTAATAAAGATTATCCCATCTTCCTGGTAAAAGAATTTACTCAAGCTGTTCCTTTAACAAAGTAAACCTTAAGCTAATACCAACATATCTATTCCTCAGGTAACTGGGGGGGAATATGTTCCAAGCATGTCACCCTGCGTAACAGCCGGACCTCCACCCTGAACACTGGGCTCATCACCATTCAGAACTATGGACAGTTCCTTCCTCCCCGACATGTCCAGCTGACCCTCGCTCACGAACTCGGCCACAGCCTGGGATCCCCGGTCTGTATTTCAATTTATTGGAATTTATAATTCATCGTGAGCCAGAAGGCAATTTATCTCAGTTGAGAAGGTTCACTGGGTATTATATCATGCAAAATGACTGATTACTTGGAAAGACGGTTCTATAACTTATTTAATATCACATTGAATTTTTTTTTCTTGAGTTGAAGTTGCAAAGGTTCAGGTGAGGGTTAGACTAGGGAGTTGAAACCAGTAAAAACACCAGCACTCAGCCGTCTTGGAATTCCACTGTTTTGGTCACTTGGAAATATTCTCAGTGGTTAGAAAACACAACTAAATGTGGGGGAAAAACATATTTCCTCACATTACGCCATCATTATTCAAGTTAAAACTGAGAGTACTATTCAACACCATGGCACTTTTTACAGTGGTTGAATATGATCTAATGTCGTATATTTTTCACTGCAGACATATTTAGTGACATGCCATTGGTACTGTAGCAGCATCGCACTGACACGCATTCTCGGACTTCTAATCAACAACAAGCCTGAAAAAAGGATGCACATATTGCACACTCTGCTTGTTGTCAGTTATTGTGTTGTCATTTGTACTTGCTGGTTGCAGCTGTAATTTTTTTCTGAAGTTCAGTGTCTATTTTGAGAAGGGTGTTTTTCCAGTCTCTTGACAAACACACAGACTTGTCTCATCTTTAACCGATTTGCGTTTCTGTTGGCTGCTGTTTGCCAGTTTCATTGAAGCCCTTTTGCGGGCCTCCATCAATTACCATAACAACTCAAAGTGTATGCATATTTCTCAATGCATTTTGGGTGGTAGCAGCCACGACCTCACAAAATGCCGGTGCTACTCTGTCTCCTCTCCCCATGTTCCACTGGGATCTTTCCCAAGCTCATTAATTCTGTTATATTGTGTTGTGTGAAGGAAGGATTGCGGAGACGAAGGCGAGTTGTAACTTTATTCCTTAAACACCAATAACAAAGTGACAGTCAACTTCTTTGTACCAGAAAGCCCCCGAGACAAACCACGCCCCCAGCCCGTAGTCCAGTGGGGTGAAAAGCCACGTCCTTTAGTGTCCACCACACAGTCCCCCAAAACACCCAGAAGAGACTCCCGAAAACAAATAAGTCCGAAATAGGGGGCTTGAGCAGCCTGCCATTGCAACTATGTCATCCCACTGTTGAAGTAGTTGGAGGCACCGGACGTTGGACCTGTCGAGGCACTGCTGGGGAGTTGGCAAGAGGGCGACCTAGGCAGGGAACCTGAAAAGGAAACACAACTTCCCCAGCCACCCTGTGTGCGAGCCTCTGGCCATCCAGCGTGACCTGCTCCCTATGCCTGCCCATATCCAGGACAAAACTCTTAACACACATTGAGGTCGTCCTTCTAGGCTGAAGGCCGCCCCAGTAAACCGTCCACCCTTGCCATCTGAGAGCACAGCTCGCAGCGCTGGCTTGAGGAACCGGTGGAGCTGTTCGAACAAACCATTAGCTTGAGTGTGGTACACTGTCGTACGGTGTACCTCCAACCCCACTGACCCTGCCAGTGCTGACCAGAGCGCCTGTGGACCTCTTTCGGAAGTGATGTCTGACAAGGTGCCGAAACGTTCGACCCAGGGAGAAAGACACGCCAGTGACACGACCAAGGTTGTGGCGGAGGACAGTGAAACGGCCGGTGGAGACGTCACAGAGGAGGACCTGGGCACCTGGTGATAACTGCGCTCAAGGTCCACCTTAGAGAAGACGATGGTGCCCGACAGCCGTACAGAGAAGTCCTAGATGTGGGGGATAGGGTAGTGGTCGTTCGCAGTGGCATTTTTCAAATGGTGAAAGTTGCCACAAGGACGCCACAATCCACCGGCCTTGGTCACCATGTGGAGTGGGGAGGCCCACAGGCTGTTGGACCTCCTCCCGATCCCCGCGCTGATGATGGGGATCGTGATGGATGCGATCACGAAATCCCACTCAAAATGGTGGCCGTGAAAAAAACCAGACACCAACCTCGAGCCGATTGTCGCAATGGACAAACCATTAGCCCCGCTCAGTAGCAGGCCGCCAACCCTGGCCTGTACGTCTGCTCTTGTCGGGGAGAGCAGGCCCTTCTGCGAGCCAGAGTCCACCAGAAACTGTTTTCCTGACCTCAAGTCCCTGATGAACATAAGCTGGGTGTGTCCGCCAGCTTCCACAACTGTCACCTGAGCACCGGCCTTGGATCTCCCCATCGTCATGAAGGAGCATGGCTGGACACGGCGCCACACCTTGGTGCCGAACCTTGCTGCCGAACTACTGGTGGAAAAAGTAGGGGCTGGTCCTGCGTCGCCTCTGGCCGGTCACCATAGCTGGCTCAACATTCCCTAGCACTGTCTGCGGGGGCTTCGACGTCAAGCTCAGGACGGCTGGCTGCCTGGTAGCTAGCAAGACACAGTTGGCCTCCTCCGCCAGACCGTGGCAGTCACCAGCAGCCAGACACCAGGAGTTAGCCAAGGCCATGCATACCGGAGCGAGGAGCTGCTGCAGGAAGCTGCCACAGGACAGCACGTTGTCCATCAAGTCCATGGCGGTCCCATCGCCCAAATCGGACAGGGCCTGCTCCACGGCAGATGGACTGTACCTACGGAGAAGAAGCTGTTTGAGGGCGGCGTATTTATCGTGTTGCAGTGGGTCACGCAACAGCTGCAAAACTCGCCTCATGGACCGCTGGTCCAGAGCAGTGACAACAAGGAAATACCTGGTGTCGCCCGAGAGAATTCCACGCAGGCGGAAAAGCGCCTCGATGTCCTGGAAACAGGAGCCCGGGTGGCTCTGCCAGAATTCCGAGAGTGCCTAAGCCGCAACAGGAACGGATGGCTGTGGGAGTTTGGGCAATGTGTCTGAAGTTTGGTCGCACACTCAGTCCGAGTAAGACATGTCCAGAACGGGGTCATCAATTTGGTGTGTGAAGGAACAATTACGGAGACAAAGGCAGGTTGTAACTTTATTCCTTAAACACCAATAACAAACTGACAGTCAACTTCCTTGAACCAGAATGCCACGGAGGTAAACCACACCCCCAGCCCGTAGTCCAGTGGAGTGAGAGGCAACGCCCCTTTGTGTCCGCCACAATATCAGATCTTGTTTATTTCTGGAGTATTTCAACAACAAAAAATGTTTTTCCGCATTTACCTTGGCTCCGTCATTCCCTGCACAAACTAGCTTTTTTCGGGTACAGGATTTATTCCTTGTCAATTAAATAAACAAAAGGCCTGTTTTTTTTTCATATTAACTGCATTGAAGAACTATTGAGTTGCATTTCATTTTTACTTCTTAGCGCACTCTTTCATGGCCCTACCCTTTGTTTTTGCCAATTTTTTTTTAACCGACATATTTCCATCAGAATTATAACTAATGGACAAATTCAAATTCTATGGGGAGAAATTTGTGTTTATGATTCAAAAACCATAAACGACTATCTGCAGTAGTTAGTGACAATAAGGAAACATCGTGAAATTAGTACTCAATACTTCAAACTAAATAAAAACAGATGTAATATCAACAGCATCACAACATGTTCCTACCATATGTGTCCATTCTCTTTTGATCTGATCTCCTGGCAAGTAAAGGAAAATGATTTTGTAAAGCTCCCTCATTGATAGACTTTGACCAAAGCAGGAGGAACACTTTGTTCTGCCCACAATGTTCTGAGAGTGGAACAAAGTTTGCAGTTTCAAGGTCATCACAGTAAAGAGGACATTTTGGTCACATTGAAAGTCAATTTCGGTCCAGAGAAGGTCTGTCCACTCTTCTTGAGCTGTCTATGCCCATCCACAGCAAAGCTTGGATTTGGATAGATTCAAAGACTGATAAATATGATAGATGGCGCCTGGCATTTTTTCTTTTTTTTCAGCATGATGAAGGCTCTAACTGCGGGAAACTTGGCTCCTCTGGTGGTAAAGGCAGGTACCTCATGTTTCCACACGCCACATCTGAAGTGCGTGAAAACAACGATAAATTATCTTCCTGCAGCATCAAACACATCAGCAACATCCTCGAGCTGAAGAAGGATGATTGCTTTGTGGGTGAGAGCGAAAAGATGTGTTGTGGTTCGAACAAGGAGCAGTAGCAAACATGTTTAGCCACTATAAGTATTTATCCTTTTTGTATGTGTGTGTTTACTGGCATCTCCGTTCTTACTGGCCAGTCAGTGATCAGCCCATCTGTGGAAACCAGATTGTAGAAGAAGGTGAGGAGTGCGATGTAGGTCACAACCACACAGACCTCTGCTGCTACAGTGCAAAAGAGCCAATAGGAATCCAGTGTCACCTCAAGCCTGGTAAAGTTTGCAGGTACAGTGCAAATCCTACAACCCATAAAAGGAATTGGTCAGGTTTTAAATTTAAACACCTAAATGTATTTTCTTTCAATAAGCTATTTAAATAATCTTCTAGATGTATCTTTGATCCGTCTCCATGTGTTTGACATGCATTCCTCTCAAATTTCATTCATACGTCCGTCAGTCCGAGCCAGGGCCTGTGCTGCAAGCAAGACTGCCAGTTTAAGCCACCAGGTCAGATGTGTGATGAGGAGAGTGAATGTCAGAACGAGAGTGTGTGCTCTGGCCTTTCCCCATACTGCCCTGAGCCAAGCGCCAAGGAAAACCTCACAGTCTGCAGTCAGGGCACCCAAGTCTGCCTGAATGGGGTGAGGAAATTGTATCTTCCACCACACTGTTGTAATTCCTTCCTCCATAAGAAATGAATGATTGCAAATGCAAAGTCATGTGCTTTATGAAATTAATGTGTTACTTAAAAAAAACAAGTGTCACCATTAATTCTATTTTTCAGCTTCTAGAATTCACATCTCAAGATATCCAAATACAGATTTAGGCAGTTGCATTTTTGCAGCAACATTTACAAAAATATTTTTCTAAAGCAGGAGTTATTCGATGTTTACTTTCAGCTTTGCCTGTTTTCTTTCTGAGACAAATATTAGCAAGCATTGAATTGAGAATCTGAGGTTAGTCATGTTTTGCTGTCCAGATATCAGATTGTGAGCTCTTTATTTGCACAACTCTATTATTGCCACATAGTATTACCAAGAAAAGGATTTCTCAAGCCCATGCTACTATGAGATCAGAGTATAAGAGCTTCTTCTTGACCACATGTTCTCACATCTGACGATACTCTATCCCCTGAGCAAAGAAGGAGAGATATTCTTTCCAGATGTGAATAAAAATCCTCTGTGAACTAGACAGGAATGTATTATGGTTGTGCAAATTGTTTGTTCTCCAGAGTTGTTGTGAATTCTTGAAAGACATTTGCAAGGATCATGGAATATGATAATTGGGAAGATGGAAGCACCATTCAAATCATGACAGATATATAGCAAGAGTGTATTTTTATAATTAATCCATTGATTATTGCTAAAATTTTGCCTTAAATTCCTGGTGAACAAACAAGACCATTTCCATTGTCAGTAAAAAACACGTTTCTTCTGTTACTAAATAAAACTTATTCAAAGTGGTACAGAATATACAAATGTCGTCAGTGCAATGTCTTAATGGGACATAAGTACAGGAAATCAACTAACTTGAAACCACTGACCATACCTTGTGAATATTTGTCTTATATTTCTTAAAGGATCCAGTGCAAACCATTCAGTAAGTTCTTTGTTAGTCCCTCATTTCTTTTAGCCACGATGGCCAATGACCTGCACTGGAGATGAAATCTTTATTTCACTGATCAAGAGGTACCGGATGACATGAAGGATCCATCCCTCAGCTTCTCTTTAGTTTCTTTTTTTGACCATCTCCTCATGTGTTCCTGCTCTTCTCTGTGGTTCTCTCGCCAGGTTTGCACTGAATCTCTGTGTGTGAAGCACAGCCTGCAGAAATGTGACTGTCCAGGTGCCTCCATGAAAGAGAAATGCCACATGTGCTGCCAGCAGCCTGGTAACCGCATGGCCTTCACAACTGCAGAATCTGTTTACAGCTTGTGTCCAAATTCATCACTCTGTGTTAATTTACATTGAAGTTGTTTGTTTTCCATTAGACAAGCTATAAACCACCATGTAAGAAGTCATCCAACAAAACAACATGTTTTGGTAATCTAGGTCAACTAAGATATGTTGTGTCATGTTTTTCAAGATGATGCCATTTGGAATTTAAAGCCTAAAGTTTGATTTCAAGGTAGCCCAGGTATGTCAAATTATGAGAGAATGGTTGTGTTCAGTTTAGTGTCACCATCAAAGGGTACCAAAGTCAGTAAGGTCACTCGTCAAAAGCACAGTTGCTTTAAATTTTAAATCCAGTCATAATCTGGTCAAAAGAATTTACTTAGATCATAGAACACCACCTGTGTGTGAGTAAAAATGTGTTGCGCCTTCAAGGATAGGCTTAGCTTGATTAGCTAGAACTTCATACAATTTATTTGGCATACAGTTGAGCAGATAGTGACTGAATTTTTGTATTGCAGTTGACTCCTTTTTCAATTCATCTGCTGGCTTTGAGATATTTTTTTTAAAGATCTTATATTCCTTTGTGTCACTGGTAGATAAGCCTGGGACGTGTGCCAGTACAGCTTCATCCGTGCTCTCACGCTATTTCCAGAGAAAGGCTTTGCCTTTGGTAGGTGGGGCTCCATGTATGGGGAACCAAGGCTATTGTGACAAATTCCATGTGTGCCGCCTGCTGGATGCAGATGGTCCCATCGCAAGACTGAAGAACTCCATCCTCCACCTGGATGACTTTGATGACTTGGCCGAGTGGATGAAGGTGAGGATGTCCCGTGATGAAGCGCATTATTCTATTTCGAGAATAAGTAATATTCAATGTAAAGAACATCATAAAATTTGTAAAGCCAATCCTCAGGACACGAGTGCAACCAAATCTTTTGAATTTGCATAGTACCATGCCACTGCAAGTTTCAAGTGATATTAGTCATTTTGTCAACCAGACTGGGACAGACAAGAATGGATAGATGTTTGGGAGCAAAACAAATGGCTTCCTCCATTAACATTTGCTGTTTTGTGCTCAGAATCCTGAGCTAGCTTCCAAACCTTGACAACAGCATTGCAAACCTACAGTAGTTTTATGTACAGTTGACTTCAACTAAACAATGCAGGAACAGATTGGTGGAACTCAATCTTGTCAGTGTGGCATCAAAATCTTGAAGGTGTAAGTCAAAAGTGCTGTGGAATAATGCTTTTAAAGCTTCTTCTTTAATTCCCATGTCAAGAGGAATTGCTTTTGCATTTGGGAGGAGTTCAGGAACATGGAATCTTGAGTGGGCCTTGTTCATGCTTGTCAATTTTGGAAACTTGAGAACTTGATGCACACCAGCAGTAAAGGAGGCTGTCAGGCAGAAGAAAGGAGGTCTTTTCAGGATTGTTGGCCCAAAGGTCTACTAAAATTATGAATGAGTACTGGAAGAAGCTGCACTTTCTGACATCTGAAGAGAGAACCTCAGTGTGGGAGGAGTTTGGAGTTTGGTTGTTTTAGAAAACTGTCAGGTGACTCATGGAATGGGAGCATGGCTTAGCCCAAGCTAAAGACAGCAGGAGAAAAGACCTGGTGACCCTGAATGGGAACATTAACAGACTTTATGGATGAAACACACAACAAAACACTGTGGGACTGTCATGACTGACAAGGCGTGTAAGTATCCTTGGTTCGTTCTTGAAATTACAGCACTTCAATCTCACAATCTGTGAGTGTTATGTGGGTATATATAGGGTGTATGACAGTTCCCACAGAATATTCTATGAGGGGGGCTGTGGCTCATGTAATTACAAGTCATTCACTCTCTATACATCTGCTGTGTCTATATTTTTGACAAAATGTCAAGCAAATGTCCACTGGGTGTGTGGTTTGGCGAAAACAAACTTGGTCTCACATTCCGTTCATGGTCCTCATGGACAAGGTCTTTAGACGCAATTGGAAGGAGGCCAGTGTCTTGTAAGAGGACCCATGATTGCCTCTTTGCCTCTCACTGTTTGCCCTATCACACATTAACCCCCAACCGGCTCTGGAGCAATTTCCAGTTGAATTTGAACCAGTTGGGACAAATGGTGAACAAGTCTTAGGCCATTGCTTTTCAGGGCCATCATTTTCTGCAAGAAACCAAAGGATTGTGCCCTTTGAGTTAGAAGAGAGTTGCTGCCCAGGGTGAAGCAGTTCAAGTGTCTTGGGGTTTTGATCACTATTCTGGAAAATATGGAGTGCACATTGGAAAGGCAGGTCAATGGGGTATCAGCAGTGATAAGTGAAATATATTGGTCCGTTTTAGTGAAGAGGAAGCTGAATCATAAAACAAGCCGCTCAATTTATCAGCCTATTTACATTCTAATCCTCACCGTTGTTTCATGAGCTCCGGGAGATGACGGAAAATTAGATGCCAATACTGGCAGCCTCAGAGTGAGGTGCTCAGACATGGGTAGGAAGTTTTGGGAAAGCACTTAAAATTGAAAAGAGTTTGCTGCGGTTGTTCTGGCATCCGGTCCACCCGTTACAGTTGTTCATGGCACATCTACATGTAAGTGGCAAGAAGTACTGTGTGTGGGAGACAGATATTTATCTTGGCGGACATGGAATTACCCCCAATGTCTCCCATAAGGTCCTGGAATGCATCATCAGGCAAGCGGATGCATGGGTCAATATATTTAGTCACACCTCAGAACCGTAATGCAAAGAAGTCAATTGAATGGACGTAAATAATAGACATGAATTTAATCAGTCAGTTTAATCATCAAATGATGAGAATAGTTCATTATGATAAAAGTTGAATAATAAAGCGGTAAATATGTTCAATATAGCAGTTAGTCCTACAGGATACAAATTATGGAGGAAAACAATTTTGTACTGATTTGCAGGAAATCCTCCAAAACCACCACAGCATTCCTCTTGAGTCTTTGTAAATTACAGTAACTCTATACATTTGGATCTAAAGTTGCTCAATCGCTCAATGGTTCTCCAGCTTTTTTCACGACAGGCGTTTCCATTTATTCAAAAAAAAGTTCCTTATTGTATGGCTACAGACCTTGCTAAAGGGGCAACAGATGTTTCCCTTAGCTTCAATTTTCAGCTCTGCTTGAACTGTTACATATTGTGCCTTAGTAGTCAGCTGTTTCCAGTGTTTCAGCGTTGGCTGCCTCAGAGGTTTAGTATAGCTTCTCTTGACAGCATGGCAAATCAGGAATGTCCATTTAGGTTAAAGTGTAGCTTACGGATCAGCAGCCTTTTTCTGTGGAGATGGAAATAAGTCTTTACTTCACAAACCAATTTCTTGTTTGGCAGCAACAGTCATCAACCCATTTTCAAATGGAAATTTTTATTTTCTCATGGATAGTTAGGACAGACCCAGTAATAGTCCAGTCCCAATGAGCTCACTTAGTGATATTATTTTACAATTCAAAAAACCTTATTAGCATCAGACATGTAATAATGAGTCCAGATGGTCGATGTTTAGAATTAATCTGGCTTCATAGGATTATTGATTTTCCTGCGTGCCCTTGCTTTTTTGGAAGAAAAAAATTCAAGGCTCAAGCAAGAACAGGACTCAATGTACAAATCAACACAAAAAATATGTACTGTATAAAATACATCTTTAATCAAAGTTGTTGAACTTTGCTGGTCAGAAATTGCTCGTAGCCATCAAAAATTTGAAGCATCTATACATTTTTTTTATGTTGTTTACATGTTTACATCTCTCTAACAGCTCTTCAGTGCAATGGAAATAGTACTTTTGCTAAAATGTTGACTACTTTAAAACATTTCTGTAAACCTCAAAATTAAAGCTTGAACAAGACAATGTCCAAAAATTGCACGGTACTCCTTGAAACCAAATTTAAACAGCCTTGGTTTCTTTACTTATCATCTACAGGCTCACTGGTGGGCCATCCTGCTGGCGATCCTGACACTGTCTGGACTCATGAGCTGTATCGTCTGCCTCTGCGGGCAAAAACTGGACACAAGAAATTTTGATTGATCCCTGACTTTTCATTCCTATCAGCTATGAGATGATTGATCCATTACAGATTTTGATTTGATATTTTTTTAAATTTGTATGTGACCAGCTGAATGCATTCAGTGCTGCTTAAAGTGACAGTTTATGACAATCAATTTGAACCGGTTATTTCGTGTCCTCCAGTGTTCGCCATTCCATCAAGCGAGTCTTATATGACATGTGCATCATGGAAAGAAACTGCTGCTACTACTGAGTGCAGGTCAGCCCACTTCGATGGGCCACATACTGAAAACTTCAGTGATTAAAGTCCCTGCAAAGACTGAAGGAACTTTCCCCCCTGTTTTAACACCGCCTCCTCCAGCAGCCCCCTGTTTTGTCCTTGTGGTGGTATGTGACCTTGAGGGCTGATTTCAGCTTTGATGAACATCCAGGTTTCCATCACAATGAGATTATGTTGGCAGAGATGACTATGGGCTCTGTGTGTTTTCAAAAGGGAATTTGCTCATGTTAAGACGATAAAGGGGCAATAAACATGATGATCACATCAACATTTTTTGATTTAGCTCTCCTATTTATTTCCTATTGTAATGCTGGATGTGATTTTTGAAAGAAGGAATCTAATTGAATGTTTTGGGTCACCTTGACACAGTCACAACAATGTTGTCACAATTGCAAGGCCAGGACAATACAGACGATTTTGAGTAACTTAAAAATTCATTCATTCCCACTGTTATGATATAAAACATTTTTTGGCTTTGATAACACAGGGATATCACAACCTTGGCCTCAAAGATGTATATGAGTGAAAAGGATTTAAAAAAAACACTGTTCATGATATTAACACACTCAATGCAGCCTCAGGGTGGCACAAGCCAGGTTCTCTCTGTGCCGGTCCCAAGTCCGACTAAATGCAGAGGGTTGCGTCAGGAAAGGGCATCCTGCATAACATGTGCCAATACAAAATATGCAAATGGAACCAGCTAATCTCATACCGGATCAGTCGAGGCCCTGGTTAACAACAACCACCATTGGTGCCAATAACCTACAGGGTACCAGTGGAAATTGGGCTACTGTGGGACTGAGAGTAGGGACTCTGAATATTGGGATGATGAAAGAACAAGCTAGTGAGTTGGTTGACATAATGCAGAGAAAGAAGGTGGATATACCGTGTGTCCAGGAGGCCAGGTGGAAAGGTACCAAGGCTAGAAGCTGAGGAGCAGGTTTTAAGTTTTACTATGATATTGACATTAAGAGAAATGGAGTATGAGTTATCTTGAAGATGGAGTTTGTTAAGAACGTTCTGTAGGTGAAAAGAGTATCAGATAGATTAGAACGTTCTGTAGGTGAAAAGAGTATCAGATAGACTTATGAGTCTTAAACTGGAAATTGAAGGTGAGCTGCTCAATGTTGTAAGTGGCTATGCCCCACAGGTGGAATGTGAGTTAGAGGAGAAGAAGAATTTCTGGAATTAGTCAGATGAAGTGTTGCAGAGTATCCCCAAGGGTGAGAGTATGGTAATTGGTGCAGATTTCAATGGACACGTTGGTGAAGGCAATAGAGGTGATGAAGAAGTGGTGGACAGGTTTAATGTCCAGGATAGGAACACAGAGGGACAGATTGTGGAAGATGGAAATGGCTGTAGTACATACTTCTTTCCAGAAAAGGCAGAAACATAGGGCAGCTTATAACAGCAGAGGTAGGAGCACACAGGTAGACTAGATCTTGTAAAGACGATGTAATTTGAAGGTGATCAGTGTATGCCAAGTAATGTTAGGTGAGAGTGTAGCCAGACAGCATAGGACGGTGGTTTATAGGATGAATATGGTGACAAGAAAGGTAAAGAAGACAAATGCAGAGCAGGAGACAAAGTGGGAGAAACTGAAAAGGGAAGAGTGTTATATGGTTTTCAGGGAGGAGTTGAGAAAGGCTCTAGATGGTCAGAGAGAGCTTCCAGATGACTGGACAACTATAGCTAATGTGATCAGTGAGACAGGTAAGAGAGTACTTGAGGTGTTGTCAGGAAGGAAAGTTGATAAGGAGACTTGGTGGTGGAATGAAGAAATGTAGGAGTATATGCAGACAGGAGTAGAGAAATTCAGCGCAAGATAAAGATAGAGGTAGCAAAGGCAAAACAAAGGGGGTACGATGACTTGTACACTCGGTTGAACAGTAAGGGAAAGAATGATTTATACAGGTTGGCAAAACAGCCTAGAAGGAGTACCTAGAAAGAGAACTCCAGATGCATTATTTGCTTTGAGGAGTATAGAAGGAGCTGCATTGTACGACAGGCAGAGAAGTATGTAAGACTGGTGCAGGTCATGTATGCAGGATGTGAAACAGTGGTAGGGTGTGCTTTAGGTGTGACAGACAAGTTCAAGGTGAAGGTGGGACTTCATCAGGGATCAGTTCTGAGCCCCTTCTTATTTGCATTGGTGATGGACAAGCTGACAGATGAGGTTAGACAGTAATCTCCACAGATCATGATGTTTGCAGATGATATTGTGAACTGTAGTGAGAGCAGGGAACAGGAGGAGGAAAATCTACCCCTGAAGGGAAAAGCCGAAAGGAAAGGAAGACTGTTTAGGATAATAAACTGCAGTGGCAGTAAAATAAATTTCAGCCTCAGAATGACTTCTTAGGATGGTTTTGGTTTATTAAAGAATTTACACAAAACATTATTTACAAATATGTACAAAGACAGACAGACATGCACATTTTAATGATTCGGTTCTACTACAGGTAAAAATACAGAAACAGTGCTTCATACTACAAAAGCTATAGTTTAATCTTATGTACAAGTAACTCAGTTTAGCAATCCAATTCCCTGTCCTGTGTGCAAAAGTACAGCATTTCCACATTCTTACAGGACCCATCTAAATAAAGCTATGCTTGGATGTGACTCAAAGTAATGAAAAGTTTAGTTGTGATAGGCAGAGCACTAGTAAAAGCTCTACATCAACATGGGTTGTGGGTAGCTTGGACCACATAACCTTTAACCAGTAAGGACTATCCCCAATCCAAATATATTCCGAAATGTAACACACTTCATGAAACAAGATATAAAGCTTTCAGTGTGTTTTTTTTTTTTTCTATCTTAATTAATACTATCGCTAAAAATCAAGAGCGAGTTTTAATTGCATTATGTTTTCTGCACAGGGAGCTACCCCTCTTAGTCACAGTGCAGCCCTACCAACGAAATGCACTGCCAATGTGTATTAAGCCAGAAAATCCAACAATTTTCGAAAATTATTTCTTTAAATCTTACCTCCCTGCTGCTTTGCACACAGATGCTGTGGCAGAGAAAATGTCATAAAAGAGAACGTTTACCAAACAAGCAAAGGACAGTATTCCCCCCTTAGCAGTTTGGAAAAAACACTTTATGATAAAGCCATGTTCACATAAAAATGTATAAATATCATGAGGTGCTTCTGATCTACCAAGTTGGGATCAGGTAACAAAAGAGCAGCAATGTACCGCATGAATAGAAGTTAAAGGTGTTTACAGTAAGGCACACTGATCCAGGTTCCACAGTCAAGTATAGTGCTGGGAGCCACCGTGGTGAATGCTTTTTTAGGTTAAGTATTTATTAAACTACGCTTGAAGTTAAATGAGCTTAAGCTTCCTGCAAAGAGCCTCTT
This sequence comes from Fistularia tabacaria, assembly GCA_901007705.1. NCBI lineage: Eukaryota > Metazoa > Chordata > Actinopteri > Syngnathiformes > Fistulariidae > Fistularia > Fistularia tabacaria. The sequence goes on from CAAKHD010004581.1 coordinate 66,594, forward strand.
AATAATGATGTGATTTTCCTCCTCTCTTTGAGAAGAAGAACAAAAGTCCGAAGAACACTTTCTTCACAGTGTTTCTGTAGATATGTTATACAATCAATATAAGAGAAGTACCATAGATGATAATATATTTCTTTGGAAACTAAACAAGACAGGAAATTGCAGGTATTTGTTTTTACAAAAAAATATTTTACAGTATTCACATTTTTTTAAATAACTGGATATATAGAAGTCAGTGACATTTTTGTTTTTAAATCCACACATAAAATAAGTTATAAGAATATAAATCATGTATGAAGTGCTGAAATGAACAGGCGGGCTTTCAAGGGTGGTGTTTTTCCTCAGGTCAATGGTTCCTCAGAATTCGTCTAGGGACAAAAAGTTATTTCCATTTAAAACAGCTGCAAGATGTTATGAAAAATTAGATACGAAAGAAGTTATCTTACCTTTTGGATGTTTGCTTTGGGTTGATCCTCCAAGCATCCTTGCATTTAACAAAAGTGATCTCGTGGGTTAAGTTTTGAGACTCTGGATCTTTTACACAGAACACCACCCTATAAGACAAATCAAATAAATGGTTCCCATTGCACACCCTTCATTGATTGGAAAATAAAACAATAATCAACCATGCTGATGTCCAAATATATTTGACTGTTAGGACTCGGGGCTACAAATGAAGCAGCTGACAAAACAAGCAAGCACCTCGACTTATCCAGTATACTTATAATGTTGTTTCTAGTGTGTTTCGATGATTGAGCAGTATCTCTGAATACCATGAAAAGTGCCATAAAAGTCAGATGAAATTGAGTAATCGGAGCAAAGCTATCTGTCAATTATGTACTTACTTTTGCTGGGTCTCACCAGCATGTATGCGGATTTTGTGCACCTCCATGTTGTCACTGTCCGAGTCACCAGACCACCAGGAGGAAACCATCTTCAGAATGTTAGAGGCCGACCAGCCGTTTTTATCCTCCCATTTGAACTTCAACATAAGGAGATCCCCAATATCCTTCTCCATCACAAGCAGGAATGAGTGAGTCTTATTGGCTGTTATTTTTTCCTTTCTGCGGGACAAAATTCAAAATCACTGTTTAATCTTTCCTTGTTATCAGTTACAATATTGTTTATTAATTTAGTAGTAGTCAATCCTGCTGCATTAATACATTTTGTCCTCATGTTGTTTTGACTACTTTCATGACCAAGTAATGCTGAGAGACAGAATGCTTTATAGAATCGCTTCAAATGTGTTCAACTCACAACTTAAGCTCCAGATTTTCAGCCTCTCCTTGGGTCCCATACAGGGAAACAGTAAGTGAAGGCTCCAACTCTGAGCGGTTAACCTTACTGGAGAAGTGAATCTTCAGCTGATAGTGATAAACTATAAAAGAAAGTCGCAATCATAATGTGGAAAATTCAACATCAACATGTTGGTCACTGTACCGGAGCCATTCCATTGCAGATTAGTCTAAGCTGGGGGACTTAAAAAGATCAGGCTTTTATAGGCAAAGCTCCTCCTACTTTGAGCCTTTCAAACACAGACAAACTTGAACATTTTTAAAGAAAATACATGTTTGAAAGAAAGCTTTGGTTTTGGAGTATCATTCGATCACCCTGATGATTGATGAATACAACAGTTTTCAAATAAAACTATCCTTTGCCCATCATTGATGAGTTACACTGTACATTGTTTTCTCTGTTGATGTGCAACACTGACCTCTGAAAGGCATGGTGGCTCGTGTTTTAGTGTACAGTTGAACGCTGCGTGCCTTGCGGACCTTGCTGATGCCGTAGCCCACTTGGTTACAGCGACTTTTGTGGCAGCTGAGACACATGCCACGATTGAACATATCATCACTGCCACACCGGTAAGCTTTTGCTGGTTCCTGCTCATTCAGCAAAGAGTCGATGAAGAGGTGGATTGAACGTTCGTGTTCACATTTCACAGCGTCAGTAATGGCTAGAAAGGAAAATATAAAAAAGTAGAAAAATAATAGATAATATTTCTATCACATGTCTTTACCTGACAGCCTGTTTGGCATAAAGCCTGATTTTGTGTCTGACTTTTCTTAGTTTATGCTTGAGGCCCTCTGTTCATTGTCAGACTGGTGTGAATGGGGTCATTGTGTAGCTCAGAGTTAACAATGTTCAGAACTAAGACAGATTAATGACCAGCAATGTGAAGCAAATCCACTGGACTGGGTGAGTGGACCAAACCAGCCACGTGATTGGCAGAAAGCCATACCCTCTGTATTTTTATAATAGTGAAAGAATCCGACACTAAACCTCTTATAAATACAAACACTTCAGAAATACTTTGAATGCTATGGTAGTGTGTGATTTTGCACATGTCCCCTGTCAAGATTTTATGTTATTCTCACCAAATATGCCAAAGTTAGCAATCTTTTCCAAAGCGCCCCTGAGGTTACAGCCTGGTTGGAAGCTGCCACCATTGGGATAGATGTCAACATGGCCCACAGGCTGCTGGATCCCAATGCTGAGGCCCAAAGAGCCCCGTGTGAAGGTGTGGAGGACATCCACGAAGTTGGCATCATCTGGGGAGAGGCGCCTGTGGGCATGTGCGCCCTCAAAATCCGGACCAGCTGGGTCCAAGCCTGTGGCAATATTTGTGTCATAAATCTTCCCTAAGCCAATTCAATAACTGATTTCAACTGGCGTACTTTCACTGGCGCACAACCTGTGTTCGCTCACCTGTTATTCTTCCAACTTTATTTGTTGCATGGCTTCCAGCAAATCCTGCAACATGAGCTCCGAGACTGTATCCAATCAAGTGCATGTTATCAAGTGGAATGTTGGTAGATTCCTTGCAAAAGCATAGCGATAAATATATATAATTAATAACAAACATGTGCCAGGAAATCTCTTCAACGATCTATAATACATTCATTTTTAAATCTTGTTTATGTAATAATTTCTATACTTATCCTGCCATTAAGAATACAATTTTGTAAGTCATTAGAGGAATTATTAAAACTATAGTATAGTATCGTAGAGTATAGTATAGTATAGTATAGTATAGTATAGTATAGTATAGTATAGTATAGTATAGTATAGTATAGTATAGTATAGTATAGTATAGTATAGTATAGTATAGCATAGAGATAAATTATTGTTGTGTAGAGTTTATGTATTGGTTAAAAATGTTTAAAAAGAAAGATTGAAGTATCAATATTAGTCAAGACATTTTATAATATAAGACCAAGTAGTTTTGCCAACATCCTGCCATGTCAGTGTCTCATGATCAACAAAGACCAAAATACCAGAAACAAAAACAAAATAAAACCAGCATCAATGAAGCATTTATCGCAATTTTATGAGCTATTCCTTTGAGAGAATGCGATGCCCTCAAAGAGACGGTGTCAACAAGCCATGAATAAATGCCTTTTTGGCAGCAGTGTAAGCATAATTGCTTGGGACTTTTCAAAAAGAGCCCAAAATACACAATTTCGACAAAACTAACCCTTCTTCTGGGAAATGTGTGCGTTCAAAATACCTATTTGACCTTACCTCGATCCAGTCGATGAATCGAGCAATCTCTTGTCCCACCACTTTGGTGTTCTGAGCTGCGACCACATAGTGATTCTGGGCTGAGCTGAGCCAGTCCACCACGATTACGTTGGCTGTCTGCTCTCTTTCATACAGTGCCGCCACCAGTTTCGCCACCCAGCTTTCATACAAACCGCTCAACTGGTGGAAGAACCAAACACATTCACTGGCAACGTGTCTTGATAGTGAGGCAAAATCATTAAAAATGAGTGTGACTCAAGGTGTGGCTAAATTAGTACATTCCGTACATTGACTAAACTCTCGTGTTGTTGCTTGTCAAAGATATTTACCGATGTGAGTTAGGCACGACATTGTTGCAATGAACAATTGGGAAAGAATTACAGAAAGATGAGCATTTTTCCTCAAGCCAAAACAGATCGTAACCAATGCAGCCTTTCACAGGCGGGAACATATCACAACTGGCCAGGGTGTCTCACTCACCGTCCATCCGTGGATCACAAAGAAGGTCTTGGAGGTGCTGTTGAAGGTGCAGGCTGCCAGGGAATGGGGTTCACCGGGAATCAGGTAGCACAGGTCATCAGCGGGATGGGATGGTTTACGCAACGAGAACCTGACAACAGTTTTATTGCTGTCATCTTCATGGTCCAGCAAGTTTTTCAGAGGATTCAGGAAGTTACCTGTCGGGGAAAGAAGCTTGAAATGAATGTTTTGAGCTGATACTTGGTGAAAGACCACATCCACCTGTTGTTTTTGTCATGTCGAAGCCGGATGAATCTGACTGGGAGGTCCACGATGCCTGAGTAGCCATGTGTGGCTGGATCCAATAAACCCAGGCCCCTCGCGGCCCCTCAGTAAATGAGCCTTCAACTTAGTCTAGATCGGTTCTCAGGAGTTTCCTCGGCTCCATAGAAACCACTGCAGTTTTTTTTTTTGCCCACCCCAGCTTTGTTCCTGCCTCCTCAGCCACTATAATCTGCCCAAGTTTCAGTGGCCCTTAAACAAGAGAGCTGACTCAACTCAACTTGGGGGTCGTGCTAGTTTTCAGAGTGGGGGGTGGGGTGGCAGGATCTTCAGAGACAATTTTACATGAGTCCCCCCCCTCCCCCGGAGAACTGGAGCAAATTCGAGGCCATGTCGCCAACATAAATAACATAAAATAAATGTTTATGGATGTGGGAGTTTCTCGTGAAGTTATGAAGCGCTCCGTCTGAGTGCTCAATATTGGTGACAAAAATCAAGCCCTCCAGCACATACATGCACTTTGAGATTCAACCACAAATGACCAAAACAGTCAGCACACACACACACACACACACACACACACACACACACACACACACACACACACACACACACACACACACACACACACACACACACACACACACACA
>CAAKHD010004581.1:71526-135689 GCA_901007705.1 Fistularia tabacaria
CTCATCACCCCCCATTCAAGTACAACATCAACCCACACGCACACACACACACACCACACACACACACTCACACACACACACACACACACACACACATACACACACACACACACACACACACACACACACTGACATACACACACGCACAGGTACACGGGCACAGTCGGAGCAATAACCTTATCGTCAGAGTTAAACAGGAGTCAAAGAAAAATACTCCGTGCAGACGAGACAAGGCCGCAGGACGAAGGTTCCTTGAGAGGAGTGAAAGCGAAGATGGGGTCTCGACTGGCAACTCACCAAAAATAGAATCGGAGAGCTCTTCTTCCAAGGACGTCACATTACGCACGGCCGCACTCAACGTCAGAATGTGAAGGAAGTGAATCTGCCACGCTTTCATCTCTCTTACGGCTTATTCCTTTAGGAGAAATGTCCTCTGTGGCGGGATAAGTCGAGCGGGGCACCGCGGCAGAGCACAGTGTTTGGCTCCTTGCAGGATAATCCGCTGCGTTCTGCTGCGCGCCGAGCGCTGATCTTCTGCGGCACCTTGAACCGGCCGCGTCTTAAATAGCACCTCTGACGAGCCACTGGCCGCCGGCGACCGGCGGGACTCGGAAAAAACGGCCGTTAAATAAATATTTCGGTTGCCTTAAGAGAAGATTCAGCATCGCCGACCGACAGCGGAGGGTGATTCGCTATTTTCACTTTGCGCTGCTCCATCTGGATTGTTCGACCAACATGAAAATAAATAATCCGATCTCATGCCAAGTGATCAGTTCTTCAAAGGATAGCTGTTAGTTAGTTAGTTAGTTAGTTAGTTAGTTAGTTAGTTAGTTAGTTAGTTAGTTAGTTAGTTCATGCCGGTCAACCAATTAAAAAAAAGGACAATTCACAATTGAACTCTATGTTAAATGTATTAGATAACCATGGCGATACTTAAAATACTACTGTTACTACTATAACTACTACCACCACTGCAACCACTACTACTACTACTGCTAATAATAATAATAATAATAATAATAATAATAACAATCACAAAGGTTTAATTTCAACTATATAATAGTATGTTAGTTTATATTTGTATGTACACCATATGAGAAATGTTTACATAAAAGATCTAGCAGAAAATAACAGTACATTAAAGGGATTTATGAATCGACAGCAGTTAATACATCCTACAAGAAAATATGTAAAGATGTAAATAGAAGATAATTAATGATCACACTATAGATCGAGCAAACCCGTGGGAACACAGGGTTCAGTAATGGACCAGAGGAAACAGTGGATCGGATCGTGCCAAGAAGGCCAAAGAGGGTCAATGTCAGCAGGTGTGGGCGGGGTCTGTATTGACCTGTCAAAAATGGGGCCCTTCACCGCTGGCACTTCAGTAACTCCAGCCTAAACTATTTATTTATTTTCACTGGACAAGTAACTGATTCAGCTGGATTGTAGTCATGATTAATATGCAAAATCCGCCTTAGATTTACTTCTACTACTACTACTGCTAACAATAATAAAATAATAATAGTATTTGATATTATGCATGACAAACTCTTCCAGCATGTGAGGCTGGCAACTGTACTCAGCAAAGCCCGAACAGGTGTAGCCGGCAAAAATTCCCCCACCCCCAAAACGCCCCAAACATGAAACAATTCCCTGGAGAACATCCATGAAGAAGAATAGCGGCTGGAGGAGTATATTTAGGCTGCAATCTCTGAGGAACCTCTGTTTTTCATCTGTCAACAATAGTTACACTTTGAGTGGTGCCAGGATAAGCAGCTGGTGTGTTTCAGGAAAAGACCTGGACGATCACAGACACACACTGTGTAACCGGTCACCCACATGGCTGATTTCCTGTAACATTGTGGGACATGATTAGCAGGGTTAAAAACAAGGGGCTCTTGAGGACATTTGAGCACCTTTTTTCTTGTGTAACACAACAGAAAGAGAAAGCATGGATATTAAAACCAATGTCCATCCAATCTCCATGCTTGTTGTCTCTAATGTAATACTGGCATCTCAGATCTTCTTACGTTGAAACTTGTTCAGTTAAACATATGATATGAAGCAACATTAAACATGAAAGATTGTGTTTTGGTATGTTTTGAGGATCCCTTTCAGTGCAGGAACCATAGACTATTCTCCTTTTATATCTTTCAATGATGGTATGCCTTTTGTGGAGGAATTTAAGATATTTTGTACAAGTATTTCTATTAATAAAAATAGGATAAAGGATCTACATTCGTTGTTTTGTGGTTGTCTTTTTTTAATTTGACATCACGATGTGTGTTGAAGACTGTTCCTTTTATGTGACTCTCAACTTTTGAGCATATTTTTTTTCACATAACTTGAAAAATAATAAGAATTATATAAAACTCCCACCATTAAGTTAATTTTAGCGGCTCTAAACAAAAAGCCAGACTTAAAAGCCGGACATTTGAGCAACATTACAACAAATCATAAAATAATCTTTTTTTAATACTGGCAATGACTAACGTAACACAACAAATGTTGTGTAATGTTTGCAAAATTGCACACAGGGAACAAGCTCCAGTGACATGACCGCAGACAAAGCATCCGGATTCAAGACAGAGTCAATACACTTGGAACAGAGACAAGTGTACGTGCAATTTCCATTGTTTCCATTTTTCAAAACATTTACCTTTGACCTTATCCAGAGAGCTTTTCACCCAGCTGTATATTAGTTGCCAAGATTCATACAAGAGTGGTTTGCCTCATCTGGCTGATGGTTGGCCAAAGAGCTTGGAAGGATATGCCAACACAAACTGGGCAGGAGGCCAGTGAAGTAATGGCTGAAGGGTTGCAAGCCTATTGCTGTGAAGGTCAATGGTATGGTAAAAAAAACACAGGCATGTAGCGATTGTTACAAAAAGCACAGACATTAGTTGTACCGCATTTAAGAGCCCAAGAATCTTGTCTGACAAGACTGCCATGAGTTGAAATATCGAAAACACAAGATCAGTAATTTATCAAAGATAAGCAAATTCTCTAGGTTGAAGCTTATAGAATGATAATTAACTCTATGTTTTATAAAATGATAAACCCAAAGTTCTTACATGTATTTGAATATTGTAAAGGATAAAAGATCTTGTTGTCCATACCCTGCAACTGTCATTTACGCAATAATGAGAGAAAGTAAAAAAAAAAACAAAAAAAAACCAACGTATTGAATTGTGCATGGTTCAATTCCGACGTGGCACCTGTCCATTTGGATTTTGTCCTTTCCATGTCTGCATGGGTTTGCTCCCAGTTCTCCGGCTTCCTACCATAGTCCAAAAACATGCAGATAGTTACTTGGAGGTCCTAAGCTGCCTAGATGTGTGAATGAGAGAGTGAATGGTTGTCTTGTTATATGTAGCCCCGTGATCAACTGGTGACCAGTCTGGAGTGAACCCCACCTCTCGCCCACTGACAGCTGGTATAGGTCCCAGCACCCCCGCCACCCTGATCATCGGACAGGCAGTATAGATAATGAGTAAATGAATGAATGAATTGCTCATGCAATTATCATGAAGCAATTATCTTGATAGCTTTGCTTTTTTAATGAATCATGAAATGTTTTAGCCATGCTATGCTCTGTTACATGTAATAAATATTTCCTCCTTGTTGACACACACAAAAGCAGATGTTACACCAACAGCTGGATGGGCTGTTACCTTTCTATGAACGTGATAAATTTTCCTTGAAAACCAGTGACCACATTTGTTTTCCCAGCACTGTTCCCACAGATCCTGATGTTCTTGCCTTTTCTGGGGAAACGAGGGGTGGCAATGAAGAACCGACAGTAGAGCCAGGAGTGGAGGCAGGATTCTTCTCTTAACTCATGTATTTCCAGGACTTTCTTTGCTAAGAGTATTTCTAAGAATGGCACATGTCCACATGTCTGCACGTGTTAGAATCTAGACATAAATATTCCCTGTGGCGCTTTTTTTATCCAAAATAATAGAGAGAAAAAAAACACACGCCCACATATCACAGAGATAAAATTTGTGTTTCAACAGATGTTAGGTGTTTCAAGCGTTTAAAGACTTGGAGACTCAAAATGAATGTATTTTTTTCATTTTATTTACTTTTATTATTTCATTTTGAGCATTTACCCGGTCCGTTTACTATTTGTTCATATTTAACATTCAGCTGCAATTGCTAAACATGTCAACTATTAAATGACTTTAATATGTTTAACAGGCTTGTTTTTATGTGTGATTGTCCCTAACAACAAAAAGTCATAACTGTGTTTCAAGGACAAAAGAGTAGATATTCATACATTTCCTGTAAAAAAAAATTAGGGGAAGTATTTTTCACAGCCAGTAGAGTGAAATTCCTGAGTGTATTTTTGTTTATTGTAATTTAATGGTTGGAACTGCAGCACGGTGTACACTCCCCTTACTCAAACCAAAATACCGCTTTCGGTTTGAGTCCAGTGACTGACTGGACCAATTCCATGTAGAGTTTATATTTTCTTCTCGTGCCGGCATGGATTCTCTCCAGGTTCTCTCACCCCCCCCCCCAGAGTCCAAAAAGCCATGAGGGGCTAATTGACCAGTTTAAATTGTCCACAGGTTTGAATTTGACATTATTACAAAATTTACATTATGAAAGATGAAAATTACAGAAAGCAACTAGATGCATTTCAGTATGCACAATAGTTTCCTTAGCATCCCAAATCAGACAAAAAAAATGCTTCTGATCAGTTGCACAATATGAAACATTTTTATGAAGTGGCAGTTTTCCAGTCACTTAAACCTAGAACCCTCAAAGTGGGGGACAGCAGCTTGAACTGTTTGTCCAATCATTTTCTACTTCACTGACTGACCAGATTCCAAACCATGCAAGATCTTCATTTTTTTTCAGTCACTCTCTTACTGGTCCAGGGTTTTGTAAAGTGTTTTGAATTTTGACCCAATTTGGCTAGGTGTCAGCAGCTGTTTGCAACCTCTCTCCATCAAAATAACACAAACACTCAACACGTGTTATTTAAGTGGATACAGATGTCTGATTGACAGCGACCTTTGATTAGTCGAGTGCCAGTTTTACCGCGGTCAAGAACAATCACGAAAAAGTTTTTCTTGTTTCAATACAAATCCTAAAGGCACATTCTCATCAACTTGCCCTCCTACAACGAATTTGTTTTGTTGTGTTTGATATGATAAAATGTATTCACGAGTTGGGGATTATTTGTTAAATATTTTTAGAATCTCCATTTTACAACTTAGGTTAACTTCTTTGGCTTAATTGTTTAGTGATAGTTACTGTATACCCAATTTAATGAGAACTGGAGAGCAGCTTTGGTCGAAACTGTTGCCAGGAGAGAATTTGAAGCAGAAAGTTTTTAGCATTTGTTGAAAGGCCCTTTTCAGCAATCTCAGACTGTCTGTAGCTTTCTCAGGCCCAGATCTGTAAATCTACATCATATTTTGCCATCATTTCATGAGGTAATAAAATTTTACATGGATCTTCTTCACAAAAAACACAATGCAGTGTTACTCCGTGTCACTGTTGCTTGATAGAATGATTCTGGACCACCATTTATTCAGGTTCACCACACAATGACAAGCAAAATTTACTCATGCCAGGATTGTTTTGAAAGAAATAGAGAGGCCATTTCAGGACCTGCAAAGTGTTTTGTCTATGAACAGAGCACACCAGAGTTGCAGTCAGATGATCAGGAGTTTGTCAGTTGGATTTCTCTCATCAAAACTGGCTTGATTGAAGCTGTCTACCAGTGTTTCAACACTGCTTCACTGTGTAGAAAAAATACGGCTATTTTAATTAAATCCATTTGTGCAGAGCATTTTTGAGTAAAAAATGGTCTTGGACACTGTAGCGTAAAGGTCTTAATTTAGTTGAATTAATAATGTTTCAGTCCAAGCAGATAATCAAGCAGAAATTACTTTAGACCCAAAGTTATGAGGCAAAATTCAAATTTTGATCGTGTCTTTCAGCCTTATAAATAACTATTCAGTCTTCTCAGGTTTTCTCCAGATATGTAGCTCTCGTACTTCTGTACACATTTTCTATCAGTGGTGTGCGGATGAACTTTGCCGTACAATACCATTGTAATATTTTACTTTACTTTCACTCTCGTTTGGCCCATATTCAATTTAAAACTTGTGAAAGAGATTTCTCTGAGGATTTTATCACGATTGATATTTCAGCTTTTTTGTGTTTATTTCCATAATCAATAAGCTCTCTGAGAGGAACGTATAGTACTGGCTCTTGACTTTGAATTTCTTTAAACGCTCAAGGGAAGAGTTTTTATCCATATGATGTGGAACAAATACTACAGTATGGTATATTTAATATACCATTCATATGAATAAACTGTATATTTAAATTAAGTAGATAATAAATTTTTAAAAGCATCTTGATCAGTCACCACTGCATAACATGGAGTCTTTTTCTTTATTTTATCCGCCTCATCTATATCCTATACAGTGCAATGCATCCCAGTTTATATTGTATATATTTATATTGTCAGCAGCTGGTGTGGTGACCAACATCACTGATCATACATCGACTTGTGCATACAATTGTAATCTCTTCATTGATAAAAAATATGGAAGACAATGAAAGCCTGCAAAAATATATTACAGCTTGATATACAAATATATTAATGTACATTCAATAAATACAATATGGCGTATTCTTGAGATGTATGATGGCTATTATGTAGGCCAGTTCATCAATTATGAAGGCTTGCGTTTTTAATTTTCAGAAAATGTGTAATATTTGACCTTTCAAAATAAGGATACGATGTAGATTTAGACTTGAGCTTTATCGATGAGAATGAATATGACTGCTAGACCGCAATGTCAACGAACTCGACATTAAAATTTCTATACCGGAAAGAGAATTTTAAAGTGACCAGTGACACAATAACCAAAATTCACTACAAGAACAAGCAAAGATTCAAGAGATCCAATAAGAGACCCACATGAGTCATATTAAAAAAGTTGATATTGATTAAAAAGGTATTTACAAAGACTGCTGTCATTATCTATTCAGTAGATAGTCAATACTTCTTTGGTCCCTGTCAATTCCTGACAGTTAGTGGTTATATTGGGGACAAACATAGTATTTTGCACATTGAAAAACAAGAGGACAAAAAATGATGCGCTGGAATTATGCCTGTTACTCTGAATGACTTGTGAATAAACAATGATCTCGAGGTCACACAGGAAAACAGAAGACACTTGTGGGATTCACAAAATATCAAAACCTGTATAAACCATGTGGACTGTATAGGTTTAAACAAATGATTACAAAGTTATGCAGCAAAAGCTACCAGATGACTGAATTTGAAATATGTGAGCACATCATCACAAAGACAACTGTAACATTTTTCAGCAGCAAAGGACAGCAAGGCAAGAGTTTGTGTGCGGACTTTCCAGCTCTGTGGAGGGGGTTGTAAAGTCGTAAGTCATGAAACAGCATGAGATCCATTTAGTGGTAAAGGCTTTCCCAGTGTGGTCCATCTTTGGCTGTGTAAATAGAGAAGGGTGATGTGCATGATGTAGGTGCTTTCAAGTGCAATTTCAGTTGTCGCTCTTCCCAAAAAGACTGCCCTGCATTTTCACTTTGTGCATCCTGGAAAACAATAAAGAAAAGAAAAGGTGAAACGAATTTTTAACGATACGCTTATTACAGGATAAATTTTCAGGCGCTGTGCTCCTATTCTTTAATGAAATGACTTAAAAGAACATCATCATCGAGTTGCCACATTGTTACTTTTCGACTTACAGTTTCTCTTTACGGCTCATGTTGTCTTCTTTCCACTTGACAAAGACTGCATCTTCTCCTCCTCTGATGAGGTAGGCAAACTCTTCCTCCTTCGATCTGAAGATCACTCTGAAGCGACACAGGATCAAAAGACTCTAAGTTTGAAAGCTGGAAGCAAAACTGATCTTTTCGAATTTCAAAATACACATCTAATGTTTGAGAGTGTCTTCTGATTTCTTTCTCGTAGTGGTAGCAAGCATACTTAGATTGGTTCTCGCCGGATTTGATGCGTAGTTTTCGGATGTGAAACTTGCTGCTCCCCCACCAGTCTGACCAGCTGATGAAGGCATCCTTCTCCCAGCGCAGTTTCACAATCATTACGTCTCCCACATCTACGTCAGTGGTGATCAGGAAGGACAGTGTGGTGTTACTGTCCATGACAGGTCTGTAATGGGACACATGGAAAGTAAAAAAACAGATGCTCAGATTGCCTTTCCCCCAACACAGAAGCAGAAGGTCTCTCATGCAAGCTATGTATGCTGACATGAATATACACAGTGTTAGATGGATGTTAAAATATTAGCAAAGCGTACAGGACAAAGTCAATATCTTCCTTCTCTCCATTGGTGCCATAGAGAGAAATTTTCAGCGGCTGCTCTGTGTAGCTCATACGGTCGGCACTGAAAAGATGCACCTTCACTTGATAGTGGAAAACTGCAAGAGATGAACAGAGACACATAATGTAGAGGGAGTTTATGACAGAGCATCTTGAAACAATCACAGATTCAGACTATCCCCTGGTGCCAGCCTACTTAAATGTAGCTTAAATGTTATGTCTTTCTTTCACCACGTGCCTGCTACAACGCTGATTTTCACCACATTTGTACATAATCTGTCTGCCGATGTCGCTGGTTTGGACGCTTATATTCCAACACAGATTTACATGTACATGCTCATCCTTCTACGCACCTTTTCATCTCCATCCAACAATGACACTACATGTACTGAAGGGAATTCTTACATCAACTTTTCCATTACCAGTGTATCACATGCAGCAGTGTCGCATTACCTCTGCACATACCGTCAGTCTCTAAAATACCCTTGACCTCCCTGCACACAACCTGACAAATACTGGCCACTTGTTGACTGAACTGCTTACCTGTTCACACACTGTATGGTCAGTTTTACATGAAATGTGCTTAATTACTTGCACACTAAATGCATTCATGTAATGTCGCTTAGACTATACACAGTCAACAAATGCAAATCGAGCTGCATGTTAATTAACTCAAGCCGCCATGATTCTGCTTAAATTCTGTCCGACAGCCCTACTGCAGTTAAATTGATTTCCCCCGTCTCTTCATGTGACAGCAGTTTATGTGTGTTTACCTTTATATGGCATCATTTCACGGGTCTTGAGGTACATTTTAGTGCTTCGAGCCGTGCGGACTTTGTTAACGTTGTAGCCAAGTTTGTTGCAGCGGTTCTTTCGGCAGCTGAGGCACATGCCCTTATTAAAAGCCTCTTTGGAGTTGCAGCGGTAAGCCATGCTTTGTTGCTGGGTGTTCAGCAAGGAGTCAATAAAGAGGTGGATGGAACGTTCATGGGAGCATTTGACAAGCTGATCCATATCTGTAGCACACAGGCAACATAAATGAGTAATGACATCATCGCTACGGAGTAAACATCTTCGTTGTGTGCAGCTTTTATGACTTCAAATGACTCGGTGTGACCCAGATTATATTTCCTCCTCAGCCCTGCTTTGTATAAAAGCTGAGAAACGGATCCAGGAACACATTTAGGGAGGCTTTTATCTTCACACATAACAGAACATGTCTGACGTACAGTGAATGTGTGGTTTACTTTTGGCTGTAGGAAACAAACTTAAAATGTGCTCCTGATTGTTCTAATGTAAGCATCATTTCTGTTAAACAATTTACAGGCTGCTGCTGCAGGCTTGCAGCAATGGATATTTTTTTCTGGTACGGCGTGTCAAACAAAAGAGGTGGGGAAAATTTGGTAGCACCGGCTAGGAGTAGGTTCTCAGAAAATTTGACTCGAAAACAACTTGCTACCATCAAAACCTGGATCATAATTTGTGTGCAGTGAAAAGCATTGGTGTTAATTACTAAGTAACCTTGGAGCAAAAAACATTTTTTATTTTAAATCAAAGCGGGCACTTTGATAACAAGGATTACGTAAACCAGCATAAAGGCAGGAAAGAAATACAGGCTATCTTATTGTATTTCATAAAATTAAAACGCGGGCCTTCCAAACCACTGTATTGACCACAATTAAAGTAAGACATGTGACAAGTAACTGAAAATAATAATGTCATGCAGCAGTGGCATGAAGAAACAACAGAAGGGAAGATTTGGAGTACGTACTTTGGAGACCTTTAATGCCTTCCAAGGCAATTCCCAGTAAAGTGTTCTGGATGTCGCAGCCTGGCTGAAAGGTTCCTCCATTGGGGTAAATGTCAATGTGGCCCACTGGCCTCTGGATTCCAATGCTGCGGTCTGGGGAGCCCCTTGTGTTAGTGTGTAAAACATCCACAAACTGGGCATCGTCTCGAGACAGGGTGCTCTGCTCATCTGCATGCTCAAAGGTTGGACCAGCGGGATCGAGGCCTGAAATGAGAAAATAAATAGTAAATAGTTCAGCAGAGGCAAGGTTTGATTTTACAGAATTTGATTGATATCGATTATTTATACTACTGCATGGATGAGGGGAAAATGCTGAACAACTGTGTAATTCCTATTGATCTAGTTGGAAAAACAGTGACAGCAGCTGAATATGCACTTGGATTACCCCTGTTTTCCAGAACCACTGAAACTCAGAACAATGTACGGCAGTGATTGCAGGCTCTTAGTGGACTGTGTCTCTCTCAGCTCAGATCACATCAAATTCACCATTATTCGAAGCAGGTCAGACATATTTCAACTTCAGAGTTGCAAATAGGGGATTGGAGACAAAGCCTTGCACCAGCTGGCAACAAGCACAATGGAATTTAATTGCAAACAAATTACATTTTACCGGGATAGTGAGTTATTTTAACAAGCAGCGCTCTGGAGTTGAGTTTGCATGCATGAATCACCAGTTCACATATTCCATATAAAAAAGGCCAGTATTGTAGGCATATACTGCATAAATGCATAAACACTTACATATGTACATGACTGTATGTAAGATGACAGATGACATTGTGATCTGTAGTGAGATCAGGGAACAGGAGGAGGAAAATCTAGATAGGTGGAGGTAAGATTTGGAAAGGAGATGATTGAAGGTTGGCCGCAGCAAGGCAGAATATATGTATGTGAATGAGAGGGACCAAAGTGGAACAGTGAGGCGAGGGAGTGGAGCTAAAAAAGGTGGAGGATTTTAAGTAATTAGGGTCAGCAGTTAAGAGCAATGGAGAGTGTGGAAAAGAGGTAAAGAAACAGGTTCAAGCACGTTGGAAAGGGTAGACAAACGCATCAGGGGTACTGTGTGATAAAAGAATATCATTCAGAATGAAGGGAAAGATGTTAAAGACAGTTGTGAAACTGGCAATGCTGTGTGGTTTAGAGACAGTGGCATTGAAAAGAAGACAGGAAGCAGAGCTGGAGGTAGCAGAGATGAAGATGTTGAGGTTCTCTTTGAGAATGACAAGGATAGGATAGGATACATGGATAGGACAGGATCAGGAATGAGTACACCAGAGGAACAGCACATCTTAGATGTTTTGGAGATAAGGTCAAAGAAGCTAAACTGAGATGATTCTGTCATGTACACAGAAGGAATATGTTGGTAGAAGGATGCTGCCAGGCAGGAGAACTAGAGGAAGACCAAAGAGAAGATTTATGGATGTGGTGAAAGAGGACATGAAGTAAGCTGGGAAGAGGATAAAGAAAATATGGTTAAATGGAGGAGGTTGATTCGCTGTGGCGTCCCCTGAATGGAAAAGCCAAAAGTAAAAGGAGATGTTCGTGAATGTAGGTATTTATGTCAGTCTGTATGACGATAAACGATAAGTTGAATGTTATATATTTGATGATGTTGACTTTGCAATGTTTTATTTTTATTTTTTATTCTCACCTGTGATCCTGCTGATTTTATGGTCGGTAAGGTCACCAGCAATTCCTGCAACATGTGCACCTAGACTGTAACCCAACAGGTGAATCTTCTCCCAGGGCAACTGCAGCTCTTTCTAAATGGGATGGGATGGACAGGATGTCAAATGCAATTACCGACAAAACCTCAAAACAGTCCGGCAGAGTTACTTCACTCCATGGACGCAAATAATATTGAAATTCAGGATAGAATCCAGGGCTACGTGTATCAGAATCATAACGCTTTGCTGTTTGTTTTGTGTTGTTTTTTGAACATTTCCACTGGCAGGAAAGGTAAAGATAAATCAAAATACACATTCTTGAACCCCATGACTTAAAATTCCTTCTAATAATGGTTACACAACACTAATTAACCAAGCAATGTAGAGAGAGGTTTCTAAGCTGTGCTAAGCCTCGGACGCAGACATCATTTTTTTATTGGACTTATAAAACCATAACCAGCAGGAAACAAATCTGCAGCAGCACCATTTAGTTCAAAATATTAAATCATCAGCCAGAATAGTGTTACAATTTCGCCAGCTGTTCCTTTATATTTTTCATCCAAAAGCAGCAGTGTGAACAACAGGAAACTCTACCTATAAACAAAGAAGATGTAACAAATGTCTTACAGCTGTTGGCCTCCCTGAATATGAGAATACTTACTTGTATCCATGTAACAAACTTGGCAACATCCCGTCCCACTAGTTTGGTGTAAGCTGCGGAGGTCGGGTAATGCTGGTTGGCACGAGTCAGCCAGTCCACCACGATCACATTAGCACTGGGCTCCCGGCCGTAGAGAGCAGACACCAGCTTTGGCACCCAGCTCTCAAACATCCCAGTCACCTGTAATAACACAGAAAAATACGCTGTCATGCACATTTCTCCAGTCAGCTGCTGCATGGCCTGATTTCTTATGTAAAAACTGGCATTGGAGAGCAGCAACAGGGGTTCAAATCAGGGTGAAATCTTGAATATCTGTGCTTGAAACACATTACCCAGGGGCAACGTGTGCCTTTTACACATCAACATGTTCGCGATTGCAATCCTTTGTAAGGAAATTATGCCTTCAAACTTCTGGTGAGTTAATATTTGTAATTTTCTTATTATCACTGAACGGTATCTATGCCGTATTTCTACTATATTTAGGAAAATTGAAACAAGTCATAGGAACAGCACATATAGCTAAATAATGTATTAATTATTTCATTGCTATTAATTTACAGAGCATATATGAATTAAGGACACTGTGTCAGAAGGCTGTTTGTATTTAGTTGCAAACAATGAATGAATGAGTGCAGCTGAGTGCATACCGTCCAGCCATGTATCACCATGAAGGTCTGGCTTTCAGCCTTGTATTCACATTCCTGGATGGTTTCGGGCCTTCCAGGGACAAGGTAGCACATGTCATCATCAGGGATGTCTGCAGTTCGAAGGGAGAACTTGGACACAATGTCACTGTAGTCGGTGATCCATTCAGTGGTGGTCAGCAGTTGGCCGGAGGTCAGGGTGGTGTTCACTGTAACGACACATAATATGCAGACGGTCAGTGTGTAACAAACACAAAAAAAAACAGGTGAACATTTCAATGCCCTGTTCTGTAACAGTGGTGGCAAAGTAATATTAACATATTAACTCTATCTGCCAATGTGTGTCGGCAGAATTTCGCAACTTTGCCAAATTCTTCATTGTTTACCTTTTTTCTTCATGTTATAGCTTTCATATCGGACAAATCATTAACTACAGTAATGAATTGTACTCTGTACTTATTATTTTGCAATACGTTTAATTAAACTTAAGAAAATATCCCCAAAATAATCACATATAATAAGTTAAATTCATGACTACGTGCTAAAATATGCAGCATTCAAACATGTTGTCGAGTAGATCTGATCCGTTTTTCCAGCACGCGGTTCATATTGGGTATGACAGTGTCGCCCCCTTTTGTCTCTACTGAATTTCTACCAAATTTCAAAGAAAAAACATTCAATTTAAGGCATTTTTTTTTTTTTTGCCAAACTATAAACTTGCTGTAGTTGTGTTGAGTTGAGCCGGAAATTTACCGGAACTCTGGAGGTGTCTCACCTTTAACCCAACGTCGTCGAAGTACTCAGAGCGGTTGAATGTTTTATTTTTTTCAATATGTTTTTGTCACTTAAGTAGTATTAGAGTTAAGAAGCGTCGAAATGGCTAGAATTTACGATTCAGATGAATGTTTTTCCTCCCTTCTGTCAGTAAACACCCAACAGCACGAACGACTTAACCTGCATCTCTCCCTCCCGCAGCCGGATCACATGTCTTACCAGGCACGGTGGGGGTGGTGGACTCGGGGTCAGAGGAAAAGGCTGCACAGATTTTCCACAAAATCATCCAAACTGTCAAAAAAGAGATGTTTTCTTTTGCCATATTGATAGAGCTGTTTTACCCTTGTGTGTTCTAAATTGAAAAAAAAAAAAAAAAAAAAAAAAAAAAGTTGCCCGGCCCAATATATCCAATTTGGAACGGTCACAGGTCGGCGTGGCGTGAACTTTCTTGGGTATGTCACAAATTGCCGCTCCAAGTCATCTTTATGTGTGGATCATTTAAATATCGATACGTGATTGGCTGGGAATGAGGGGGCGGGTTTTGCACGGTGCCCCGAGTCTGAGGGTCTGATTCACTGAAACGCTCATTCACAACCTGAGGACTGGCTGAGGACTGGCTGGCCACCGCAGAGCTTGCATCAGGTTTCATCTTACTCCTCCACAGATAACTGCATACCCTTCCAGAGCCTATAGACAACCCCTTTGCCATATGCAAATCTATAACTCGAACCACATGTGTGGATATATGTTCCCAGGGTTATTAGGAGCGTGCTCAAATGGGTACAAAGAACAGGACTATGTGTTTTTTTTTATATGCGCAATAAAAATGTCCCCCAAAAATGCAGTCAGCCTTCAAACTAAATGGGTTATTTCCGAGGCCACGGTTCACCACCCTGCACAAACTTTTGTGAAAATCAATTTGCTTTTGTGTAATCCTGCAAACAGACGCAGACTGGATTCCAGGGAATGCTCGGCAGGACCTCTGGACTGCAGCAGCCTTTGCTTTATCTCGTTGTTTTTGCACTTTTCTCAAAGTCTGAAACTGCAAACTCCTGACAACAGTGCTTTTCGTATTTTGTGCGATCTGAGCGGATGTGGAGAGTCATTGCTGCTCTCTCTCTCTCTTTCTCACCTTTATTGTTCAGTGAAATACTCCTTTAAAGGAAATATAAGCAGTATCTTCGGGTGCTTAGGGCAGATGCAATGAACTCCAGGAGCTCCCTCCAGCTGTTTTGTCTACTTCTACAAAAAAACAAGCAAAGAGAGAAAATATCATGTAAAACGAAACAAGATGTTTAGACATTGCCTCCTTTTTGGTGGCACTTTTTTGACAACTCAGATGCCAAGGGTCATGATTCAATCGAGCACACGGGCAAACATACGACCCAGACAGACACATAAGACAGATGTTTGTCCACGTGTCAAAGTGTTTTATGGAAGTTTTTATCTTTTATGATACACCCCCTACCAAATCACCTGCACAGAAATATGTTGCACCTCTTTTATCACTCAGAGGGCAATAAAAACACAGCTTTTCTTTTCTCCACCAATATTATTGTATGTTCTATGATAACATTATTCTCATACCACATAATGTTTTTGAACCCAATCCAAAAATTCAATTGAACCGGTTGAATCCTCCAACTGTGTTGTGAGATCTACAATATATTTTCCTAATCCTTTAAGGGTTTGGTGAAAACTCACATGGAGTGTAAAGCTTCGGGGAACTATTTTCCTGTATATCTGTCTTAATTTACTGTTGGGCATGCAGTGCACATTATTCTGTTATAGATATGTCGTTCATGCCGGGTTACAGCTACAAATAAGAGACTAATGATGCTCGAGAAATTTCATCATTTGAAGCATGCTTTTACCTGCATGGTACAAATCTAATATGACGTGGGATTCCCTCTCACTCATAGCAATTTGTGCATAAACAGAGAAAGTAATCAGCTGCTCTTAACTTCTTTTTCCAAATATAGTCTTTCTAACATATTGAATGCTCAAGGACAGATATGTATGTGTGTGTGTGTGTGTGTGTGTGTGTGTGTGTGTGTGTGTGTGTGTGTGTGTGATTCTTTGAAGGTGATGCTTATGGCCAGACCATCAGGCCCAACCCAGTGGTTAGGAAAGAGCAACGCCTTTCCCTCATCCTCTGATCACAGCCTTTATCCCAACGCAGTGCAGATTCTGTGTTTACCCCCCCAGGGGATGTTAAGAATGATAAATGACTTTTAAATATCTTCCATGCAACACTGCAGAAACAGAAAAGAACTTGTTTCAGAAGAATGGGGATCATGTCTAAACCTAGAATCCAAGCACGGTGACGTAAGCACACCATGGGGTGATCACAAGCAGCATGGGATTAAAATGAATTTAATACAATTCAATGAGTCATGTATGGAAGGATGTTTGATCTGCGTGCAGGTCAGACATGTCCACTTTCAGTCTGCATGCAATTAGTTTAGATTTGAGCCTGAGATCTGCGGAGGAAATTAAAGAATCGAAGGAGAACGATGAAAAATGCCTTTCCTACTGGGCAAGAATTCTTTCAGTTCCTTCCTGTTATTGCTGCCTTTTCATCCGAAACACGTTTTCGGACTTCACTCACATTCTTGAATTTGTGCAAGTTTACTGTAGCCTCTGAGCGCCAGAGCAGCAACATATGGAGATAACCTCGACATTTAAGACCCAACAATCTATGAAGAAACTTTTCCACTATTTTCTATCTTGTTTGTATGTATGTGTAAATTTAAAAGACAAGCCCACAAATAACACATAGAGATCCATTTAAAATACACTCTAAAATGCACCGAACGGTTAAATTCCTCAATATAAACCCCCACCCCATCCCACCCCTCCCGGGTGACTCATTGGGTAGCCTATTCCAGGAAAAAACAGACACAAGGGATTGGGCTTCAGAGGACAATGCTATATAAATACGTTGTGGTGGCCTCCCGCAATGTTTTGTCATCTTCCCAGTCTCTGTTCGGATTTTTCCACCTACTTCTTTTGCTGCATATCTGTCTTCGTTATGGTATCGGTCTATGTGTGTGTGTATGCCTGTGCGAGTGGAGTCTATTCGGCGGTATCTCATACCTTTACTGAGGGCCGGACACTGCCTGTGCAAGGCTGTGTGATCTTGATTTTTTCATCACTTCACTGACATTACGTTGCGTTCTCTGTTATCTGAACATTTTCCACTCTCTTTTATTGCCCTCGGTTTCTGGACACAATGAGAGATTGAGAAAGACCTTCGGATAATAGTGCCGATGCTTTTGAGTCTGACAAGGAAGAGTAAATGTACATTTCAAAGAACAGTTTCACAATCTGTAGTTTTTAATTCAAAACTCAAAACATACAACCCTAATTAGCCTCCCTAGGTTCATGGATTCATGCCAAAATAGAGGCTTCCAGAGGAGCATTTAGAAATCAAAACAAAGAAGGGCCCCTCTGTCGACGTCAAATGTTAAAGAATCTTAAAGATGTACATGGTCATAAAACTGCCACAGAGCAGACGGGGTGCGTGGCGGCATTTATTTGTGTGTGAGGAGCTGATGCTGTCCTCTGTTCGAGCTAACCGAAGCATGGCAAGCATGTGTGCACTTGTTTTGTGTGAGTGTAGTTTATGTCACAGCACACTGCACACTGTCAAATGCCTTTACCCCTATGATGACCCTTTTTCAACAAGGCTTTGCAGGGGGTAAATCATCTCCTCTCTACAGGACAACTAATTGAGTTAAGATGGAATTCTGAAATAAACATTGTTTTATTGGACATACATCTTGATAATTAAAACCACAGATAAAATCAATGGCATCGGTTCCACTGCAGGAAGTTTTTATCCTTGCCAAACCCCCCCAAAGAAAATGCAAGGATGTGATCTCAGTAGGAGGCTTGACTCTGCCAACTCTGTGAGGGCCGTATGTAAAGGCCAATGATCAATGAGACCAGAAGGAAGCCAGAAACATCAGCCTCCTCTGGAGTTTTTATTCATAACTAACTTAAAGACCAAAAATAAATTTTCAGCATGTGAAATCTAAATCTACAATTGATGCCAAACTCACATTCTGATATTCAGTTTGCTGGTTGGATGTCCATCTCAATGCAGCTCTGGTTAAATGCGTGGGTTTCTCTGGCAATGTGCATTGTATACAAAAATTACAGTATTGTAAAACAGACCTAAATGTATTTTGGTGTACACTATAATACACATATTGATTACAGATTTAAAATATTTTCAGCTTCTGTTACTTTGAAAATTAATTTTCAATTCCATAAGCACCAATACAGTTGTACATACTCAAATCTTTGTTTTTTTATAGACATACTAACTAAATTAGAAAATCAAATTACATTATTAAATTTTATTTTCAATTTCTATTAATTAAATCACAAACAATTCACAAGATAATAAACATAGAGAAGTTAAGGTTTTTTAATTTAATCATGCTGGGCAACTGGGTTGAAAATGAGATTTTTCCTGCCAATTAGCAGAAATAGTTTCCACTTTCACAATGAACTCATAAAGGGTTCAAGGATTCAAAGAAACTTTATTGTCATACCAGCACACCTTACAGTATGAGGTACGAAATTAGTATCCAGGTCCGCTTACAAGCCATAGAAAATCAAATAAATAAGAGCAAAAATTTACAGAATGATTTGTGGCAGAAGTTAGCACTGTTGGCGCTAAATTTGCGTGTAAGAACAAGGAGGTGGTTGTGTTTCTATTGTCTTATTGTTATTAGTTGGGTTTTTTTTATCGTACCTTGATAATGAAATGAAAAGTGAAAAATTGCACCTTATGTGAGATATTGCACCTAAATAAAAATTTGCATCCGATCAATTCTGGGTACAGAGACAGACCTGTTGTTGGAGCACATCAGGACTCAAGACAGGCAGCACCCCTGCTGTGTCCCCCTGCACAAGAACCTTCCCAGATTTGTTGTATGTTAGAAAGTCATGCAAGGTTGGGCAGAAAAATGTTTTACACACATAAAATATGAGCGTATATTGGTAGTGTTGAAGGGGATAAAGGCCCAGGGTCAAGGCATGTTTATTACATAAGCAGTTCTGCACACATGTCAGTGGTTTGCCTGTAAGTTCCGAATGGAATGCCAGTCTCATTGACTCCCATAGTTTGTCCATGAAGGCAGCTGGTCATGCTAATGATTGGTCAGTTTTGCAGGGCCCATGCAAATCTCAGCGCCAGGCGCTTCTGTCTGGATTCTCTCAAATCATTGATGTCGCGAGGAAGAATGAGGAAAAAAAAATTCATGACCAGCTCATTTCAGATTCCCCAGAGGACGCCAGCATCTGGACAGCAGCAGTGAGTCGGGCATCATTTTTTTTAATTCATTTTTATCAGATATTCTTCAAATTGCATGGCAAAATAATTTCAGGTTAGAATGAAGAATAAGTACCTAACTGAATTTAGTTGCTTTACAACGTGTCACAGAGGCTTCTTAAACTTTCAAACCCATATCTCTTAAATAAAGTTGACAATCTTGCGAGCAATATTGTGGAAAGGGGTTAAAGCATGCAAATGTTTTATCTATTTACTTACAATAAGTTATTTGTTTAACTCTGAAAACTGATGATTAGGATTTTGATTTTGTTTTTGGAAAAGAGATTCTGGCATCTGATTTATGGTTTCCAACCTCTAATCTGCTTAGCTATGTCATTGATCAGGGAGTTAAGTAACTGAAAAAACAGGACATTTAGCTAATAATATTCTTTATGGTCGTCCTGAGAGCAGTTTCAGCGCATAATATTAAAAAAATTAGGCCCCAGACTTTGATGACCCAGATGGGCTCATGTCTGCCCTTTCCTCTTTTTTTTCCCCTACCCTGCTTTAGACTCATGTGTTTCAACAGTGACTTCACTGCCCTCTTCCAGATGAAAAATTTATTCATTGTGTGTATTTTGCGAAGTATTACAAAAACTGTGAAAACTAGGTGAAAGGGAACACGATTTCACTGGTCACATTCTCTCTTCATTAAAGATGGATTGCTCAATGTCTCTACAATGTAAAAAAAAGGAAGCAATCATGCTTCAGTCAATCATGTGAAATCACCTCTATTTCATTTCACCTATCTTGTTCTTAGTGGGGTTTATGTTTGTTTGTTTTTCACAAAAAAAATATATTAATCACAAATTGGTTCAACTGCTTGGTTTTGCCTGAAATAATTTTTTTATTTTACAGCAACGATATAAAGGCAATAATGTGTGTTGCTGACTGCTATTTGGAAAGGACATAAAGTTTGACGAAAACCACTTTGATCAGCAAGACGTGTCTAACTATACTATTTATCTTTCCATCAATCCCCCCTTCAACTGTTTCATGCTGTTTGGAGGATCTGTGGGTTCCAGACTCTTCCCTGCATGTCCACTTGTTGCTCTCTCATCAGTACTCCAAAAAGTCAAGCAGTGAGGGGGTCACATGGACAACCTGCCGTGTGGTATGTGAATTCCAATGCGTTGATCTGTCACATGAGAAGGTTTGCTCTGACACCTGCTGCTGTTGTCATCGAATTTTAAATTTCCACCTTTCTGAAGGATCATTCGAAGAAAGCTTGTGTTTGAAAAACAATCTTGACTTCTATTTTTTCTAAACCAAAGGCAATTAAGAATGGAACAAAAATCTCAGTGGGATATTTTTCTTTCGATGATGGAGGACGAAAACCAATATGCATACACACACACACGCACAAAAGAGAAATAGACAGCAAAAATAAACGTGTTTTTATTTTTCGAGGGCCAAGAATCTAGATAAATTACGCTGCACAGCACGGGGTGACAGGCCTTTTTTAGCCTTCAAGTGTGAGTTTCTGAGGCGTGACCCCCTGTTCTCTCCCGAGTGGTTGTAGGCATGTTGACCTTGGATTTTTCCTTTACATGTGGCGGACGATTAGTTTTTGTGGAGCCGTCTTTCATGCTGAACGAACACAAGAGGAAAACTTAAACATCGTTTTATCCCTGAGGTACTTCCCCGTCCGCTGTCGTGTCTTTACTTTTCGAGCACAAAAAACTTGTCACTACTGGTGTTATACACTTTGACTGGGAGCCGAAATCCTGGAGGTCGAGGTCAATGTTGAAATTCTGTGGCCGAAGCTGTTTGTCTTGAGCCTTTCATGGCAAATTAGAGATATACAACCTCAGTGAGCAAGAAATACAGATGCCCAATCTGGCTGTTTATGTGAGTAGGATGACACCAAGTGGACAAAAAGTAAACAATGGAATACAAGGCCTATAGCTTTGTATTTTGTTGGATTACTTCCTCCTGAAATGTACTTCTCTGCTCAGTGATGTTGTAGTTTCAATGGTACCACAATAGAGATCTCAGACCTTCACTTTCAGTGCATATCAGGACCTGGGGCTTCAATGCGAACCTAAAATGTGTAAGGAATGCCTTTGCATCTTGTTTTAGCCGAAAAAGTTCAGCTCCTAGTGGCATATCTCAGCTCGCCAATCGATCTGTTTGTCCGCAAGAAGGATTATGAAAAAGCAGCAGGGGGGATTGTGATTAAAACTGGTGAAGGTTCAGATATAGAAATGTCAAGCTGGGGAGTTTAATCATTCCAGGTATGAATGTTAAGATTTTTAAATCTATACATACAACACATTTTTTTAAATACACCAATAAGGTCAACCTTAGTGATGACATTTCTCCATGGCTCATTTTAAAAGCTGCCACCAAAGTATCCCACAATTCTCATCTGTAATCTGGCAGATTGTTATTAGTACTTTGAATGACAGAAAAGAAAGATACAGATTACTCAGTGAAACAGTTGATTAGAATTAATTTTCTTAATTCTACTTTATGTATATGGGGTTGTAGTCAGATTGCAATTAATGTGAGTATAAAATAAGCATGAACATGCAAATGGTCAGAACTATTTGAAGTCTTCTCCAGGTGTTATGGGTTCAGCGTCATACAGTGAAAGTGCTCTTTCAGAAGAGCATGTGGAAAGAGGTATTTTTGTTGCAAAAAAAAAAAAGACAACTAACCAGGTCAGTTTACCAGATGAAGGTGCTATATTTGCTCAAAAAATAATAATCAACCACTTAGCTTGGTTATGGGGGATGACACATCTTGCAGTTGGAAAGACAGGTGACTCTCTAAGCAGCGGCTAGTGCAGAGACAGTTGATAGACTTTAGTCATATTCTTTATCTGTATGCTACCAATGGTTCCAGGCCAAAAACAAGGCAGACTATAATATTTCAAATAAGACAACCAACACTGAAATTGGGCCATTTTGAGTCAGAGGCAAGTCTTATTTGGAGCTCCAATCATTATCTTTCAACTTACAAATGGTCATATTTGCATTTTATGGCTAATTGAAAAGGTAACGCTAACAGAGTAGACTATTACTTGTCAATTACAAGAAAGTGTGACATGTAGCAACTACAAGACAAACACAGCCTGCCATTCTGCTGGGATCTATTTTTGGCAAATGCCAAAATGCAGTTTAGTGGTAGTTTAGGGCTGTTCAATGTGCTCATGCTATACCTAATGTATAGGTAAAAAGGTTGGGTCTAGTCAATGAGTGACACGGATTTCTAGAATGACAAAAACAATCAACCTTGTAGCGATGTGCCCATTAGTGTGTTTGTGTTTGTTTGTGGTGAAACCAATAAATTCAATTTAGTTTTCAAAGACATTTCCATCTTTCTGAACACAATACTTTACAGGAGGAGCTATTAATGTATTTCAAATGAATGTCAAAGTAAGCACTGAAAATACAACCATGTAAAACAGAACTACAAGTTTGTTTCAGTTGCAGGATTTGCAACATACCAAACACAAACACACTCATGTCATTTATTAACATAGTTCAGCATTCACACAAATCAAAAACTATATACACACACATTTAAAAAACCCTGCCAGCACAGATCCTTAGAATGTGGGATTTAATTTAAAAACGTTTTGTTCAGTAAGGAGCATTCACCAACTACGGGTTTTTAAGGGACAAAGAATGAAAAATAAAATAAAGAAAAACAGAAGAAAAAAAAACAAAACTGTTCCACTAAGCTGTGTAATGATGAAAAACTTGGTACATTGTGAAATTATGGAACCTATTTTTGACAGATACAATATGGAGGGGTCAGGTCCATCCGGAAATGCCAATAGATGTTTCCCCCCTCATTGCAGGCCAAGGCATTTACAACAACGTATGTGTTAGGAAAAATCACAAGGCAGGTGACCATTCATCACAAAAAAGGAGAAAGCATCAAGAATAAGTCTCCATTAAAAATGAGTGAAAAAAATTCCCGATTTAAAAAAGGAAATCTACCAATCAAATCCTTCCGTACGTGACGACCTGTAAGACCCGGTGTGGTCTTCAGACAGAAAGATATCAGTAGCGTCGACCGAAGGCTCCACCCTGCATATTGCCGCCCTGCATCATCTGGTTCTGTCTGTTCAAAGCTCCGGAGAGGGACTGAGAGGTTCCTGTGTTCATGTAACCACCCCGGCTGCAGACAACAAAAAAGAAGAAAAGATAAAATCAATGAGTGACACTGCTGCGAATAATTCAATGGCTGCTCACAAATAAAAATGGGAATTAAATCAGCTCACCCCGACATTCCTCCTCCTCGTGTCATGTGGCTTTGACCTGGGATTGCACCATCTCTATCTGTAATTCAAACGCATAAGCACGTTGAACAGAATTCCTATTTGTTTAATCTGCCATTAAACGATCAATGTATAAAGCATAAATATTCTTACTTTGCCACATTCTATCTCCATCCATCTTCCGATTAGAGTCCCAGTCTCGACCCCCATCTCTTCAGGAGGGATAAAAAACACCATTGGGATAAACTGTTGTTATACACAATATACAATTGTTTAGCTTGCAAGAACCATGTCAACAGGAAATTGGGTTCACCTGGCGTTCATGCGTTTGTCATAGCCTCCACCCCAAGAGTCTCTGCCATCTCGTCCATGTCGGTCTGAGAAATGCTGCAATGTGAGATAAGAGAAAATATTGTACATATTGTATCACCAAGAGATCCAAAGCAACTTCTACAAAGGTAGGGGATAGTCTTAATTAATCATTTATAAAAGCTTTGGAATTCTAGCTGGCTCGACTACTTTTTCAATACATAACAACTCCATCCCAACCATTACAAACATGCTATCTCTACATTCCAATGACATCAGTGGGATCTAAGCGGGTATTCAAAGGCCTGGGTCCCAGTCAGTCTCCACATTGCACAGACTCTGGAGCATTCAGCCAAGTTTCCATGTATCTGACAAGTGATGGCGCGGACTAGGACATAGTTGACATTCCTCTCCATCAGATGTGGAACAGTTCACAACTGCTCTTTTGAGCTACCTGGCCATCTCTGTCAGCACCCATGCCACGGCCTCCATCTCGCCTATCCATCATCATGTCATCTTGGTAACGCCCCCGATCCCTGTGGTCAAAGTCCTGGTAGCGATCCTGTCGACCAAAGTCTGAACGGCCATATCTGTCATCCATGGCCATGCGCTTGTCAGACCAGTCATCTTTCCTGAAAAGTACATAAAGAAAGTAAAAACTGTTAATCGACAAAACTTTTTGAAACACATAAAACATACAGGAACCACAGAGGTGGTAAGCTTAGACTTTTGCTATTTGAAAAAAATAAATAAATAAACATGTTTAGTCACCACAGAAGTTTGCTGTTTACCTCCCATCCATGTCATAAGGCCTTTTTAAGGGGCGTCGGTCCTGCTCAAAGCGCAACTGCTCCTGCTGCCTTCGCAGTTCCTCTCGCTCTCTGAGGATCCTTTCCTGCTCTCGTCGCCTCTCGTACTCTATACGAACCCTCTCTCGCTCCAGGAACTGACGCTCCATACGGTCTGCATCAAGGCGCTGTTTCTCAGCCTGGGAAGAAAAACATTGCGGCA
Source organism: Fistularia tabacaria (assembly GCA_901007705.1). NCBI lineage: Eukaryota > Metazoa > Chordata > Actinopteri > Syngnathiformes > Fistulariidae > Fistularia > Fistularia tabacaria. The sequence goes on from CAAKHD010004581.1 coordinate 96,340, forward strand.
CTGGTTGATAAGGCAAATATCCTGAGATTGGCTGACAAGGGGAAATGGCCCGTAATAATGGAATTGATATTTGGTCATCAGGAAACTGAGTACAAATTTCACTGGCATGACTATGGACTGAACACACTGTATGCAATGGAACCAGGGAAAGCTAATTAAAATGATGCCATTTGTTCTACCTCAATCCAGTGTCTCTTCTTGATCAAGTGCTTGCGCTCCTCTCTTTCCCGGAACATACGGATTCGCTCACGCTCACGGTGGTCAGGGCGCATGTCACGGTCCCGATCACTGGGGAGAAAAAAATAAAAAGATTCCCTAAGTACTATCTGTTTAAAGCACATGAGCAAAACAGGTGAAAATGTGCTGAACAAACAAAAGCGCATCAACATCTCCAGTCCATTACTAAAGATTTTCATCCCCTAACCAGCTGCTGCTGCAAACCTTATTTTTGCCAATTCCAGGAAATGTCCTTACGTGTATCTGCGTCTCTCCACTTCTCTGATCTCTCTCTCACGTTGCCGCTGTCTCTCCCTCTCTCTCTGTTCCTTAATCTGGTCAAATGACAGAATGTCTTTCTTTTCCTTACTGGATGACTTGCGGTCCCGACTCTTTGTGCTCTGAATAGGAGCAAGGGGGGAGAAAACATGTTGAGGAAGTGGGAGGTGGGATCCAAACTTTAAGGGACACCCAAAAGGGTTAGAAATTATGGGATTCTTCTTTTTTTTTTTTTTTTTTTTTTTCTTACTCGTTCTTTGCTTTTGGTTTTGACGCTAATGACAGGCTCTCCTTTTGACTTGTCCATAACAACAGTCCTCTCATTACGGCCTATTAAAAACAGAAACGATAGTCATGAATGCACCTCCTTCATTTAGAGATTATCCCTTCGAGCATCGACTCGTTGCGAAAAAGCTGGGAGTGATTTTTTTTTTTCTTCGCTAACCTTTGCCATCTTTTCCTTCACCTTCTGACTTGTCATCCTTTCCATCAGACCTGCATAAAATATTCAGAATGTAATAGAGTTCTTTATAATAAAAAAGTAATAACTGTTTAAGCTTGCTCTTGTTGTCAAAAGATGGACATAATAATGGTTTGCAATGAACGGATTTGGTTCAACTGAGATGATACCTCCTAGCCGTTACATTTAATCTTCAGAGCTTTTGGAATATATTGGCTTCACTTTGTTACAAAAAATTGATGTTTTAATGTATACCAGAAAATCTATTTTGCAGGGAGGATAAATTCTGGCACCACAGCAGCTGGAGGATGGTCAGAGTGCCAATGTTACAGAATTTAGACAGAGCACACTAGCAGCAGCCGAACACATGGCAGCTTGCAGCCGAGACTTACTTTGAGTCAGTGGAGTGTCTTCTGTCACTGGCAGACTTCTTGGCATCGTTCTTTTCTGCTGGCTTCTTCCCTGCTGGCTCATTTTTTGCCTACAGTTTGAAAAGCTTGAGATTAATTGATAATTCCACACCTATTAGAAACTTCCTGCAAACTTTTAATTGTTAATTTGTAGAGCATATTTCCACGTTATTTGTACACTGTAAGCCTTTTTCTTCTGTGCTGCGCAGTTGGGTAGTCTGTTTACAAACAGTTCCACCTTTACTACACATTACAACTGCATTCTATTGCCCTTCACGATCAATGCCTTTTAGGTATCAGGTATGGATAATGACGGTCTTGGCAATATGAATTTTAACTATGAATATTAGTTTGTGATGAGGATCACCTCTATTAAGTTGAAAAAATATGTAAGACAAACCCTGTAAAGTGATGATACAGTTATTAAGTATCAGAATATTAACCATATTCTTATTCAAACTGGTGTTTATCCTTGAAACAACACTCACCCTTTCAACTGAGATCATCTTGCCATGCAGTTCGGTCCTGTGAAGATGGCTGATACACTTGGTGGCCTCATCGGCGGAGGACATGGTGACAAAGCCATAGCAGCGAGCCCCAGGGCTCTTAGCATTAGTAACCACCTTGGCGCCAACAACCTGCGGGAAATTGAAATACATAAGGGGCATGGGTGAAAATTGTTGAAATCATTGAGATGAAATGCTAAGGAGCAACACCATAGTTGCCCAATTCAAGTGACAAACCTTGCCAAATTTGCTGAAGAGGGTCTTCAGATCAGTTGCTCTGGTTGTGGAAGCGAGACCACTGACCCACAGATTCCTGCTTGCTGTAGCACCACTTCCAGTGGCTAAAATGCAATAAATTCATAAACACACACACACACACACACACACACACACACACACACACACACACACACACACACACACACACACACACACACACACACACACACACCCCTTGAGTTTGAGAAGTCTCAATCGGAAAGTACTAACAAACTCACCCTTTTCATCTTTTGACTCTGAATTGGCATCCTTTTCCTCAGAACTAGAAACAAAACAGTAAAATCAAAGTGAGAACACTTGTAAAGTGTATACATCTGTGCCTTCCACAGGACAACACAAATCGGTAGTGACAAACCCATCACGTATTGTAGTGCAGCCGTTTGACGGTGAATAAATGAGACTAAATACACACACGATACTGGATAAAGAGGATGTTGAGTGTCAGGGGAAAAAATGAAAACAGACAAATGCATTGAATGTTTTTTTACCTCCAAAAGAGCATCCAATTTTTCTAGTACAAAGGAGCCAATGCAACAGAGATAGCCATTTTGGTTTCTAGTAGACAGAAAGCAACAAACCTCTTTTTCTGATCATCGCCCTCTACAGAGGAGGACTCTTTCACTGTCGAGGCCGAATCCACGGCGGCATTGTCTTCAGTCTTCTCATCTTCCTCACCCTTCTTAGACCCCATTTCTGAATCAACAGTTTCACCCCCGAAGCCCTGTTCACTTACACTAACATCTTGCGAGTTTTTCTCATTGTCAATTGTCTCTTCAGGGACATTCTCGGCGTCCCCAATATCTTTGGCATCAGTCTCAACAACATCTCTGTCGCTCTCCACATCTCCAGAGGTGGCCTTGATGGATTTGGCATCACTGTCGGACATATCGTTTTCCCCACTGGTGATGGCAGCTTGCTCTTCTTCAGGATTCGTCTCGTGGCACAGGTGGTGATCTTCTTTAAGCGGCTCAGATAAACAAGACCCGGCTACTTTGTCATTTTCTACGGATTTAACAGGAATAGAATGGCACAGAGTTTAATCACTTCTGAAACACAGCAATGGTTAACGAGGAAGTGGCAAGGCCTGGATTAGAAACGTCATGACCACTGGCCTGTGCTCTCAGAACTAGTTAGTAAAACCAAGTAGTCCCTAATGAGAGACTGGAAGAGAACCCAAAGGCAGGTGGATAACCAAGCAACTAGCGGAACTAACTTTGTCTCATTTCTCAAGTTGAACAACTTCACTCTGTTCACCTGATCCAAAGCGGACAATACAAGAGTTCAGAGACGAAGAGAGACGCGAGACGAGAAGTGCAGCAACAAGGCCCGCTGCCGTCCAAGTCTTCTTTCTTTCAAAGTCCATTCATTTTGGCTAGATTTTCAGCGCATGTTTCGCATCCGGTGGATATCTTGTCTCATTGTCTTCAAGAAGTGTGATAAGTCTTGATCGATCTTCTTTGTCTTGGTCTCAAAGTGGCAACCTGGAAACAATGCAATCACGTGCAACAGCTCGCGCCTCCCTGACCTTGAAAGTCAATTGCTATCAGTGTGCTTCAAACCGTTAACCACTGCCGAGGAACCACTTCATCAGCCCAATTGGCAACTTGACCAGTCTTTAAAGCTCAGACTTAGAAAATCGTGGTTAACCAAATTTTAACACAAAGCCAGCAATTTCCTTTGGGTTTCCAGTCTCTCCTCTTGGTTGAAGCTAAACTAAAGTGTTTGCATTCGTGGGTCAAAGCTATTTAAAAGGTAGTTCCACCTTCATCCAACCCCTTTTCTACATTACCTGTTTCTTCTTTCAGGTCATCTGGATCTTGAGCCTAAAAATACAAGTAAAAGGGTTTCCATTAATTTATAGTTGAGCCATGCTCATTTATCCCTAGTTAACAAGATATACATTTACAAGAAATTTGTTTTGGGGCATACCATGCTTAGGGAAGAGCACGTCATATCTTCATCTTTCACTACCATCTCAGACTCGATGAGCTGATGAAAACACAGAACAAAAATTGAAAGGGGTAAGGTTAGATTAGAAGTAGTAAAGGTTAAACAGGGCTTTCCTGTTAGGTTTCTTACATCCGGATCTCTTGTTTCATCTTCTGACTCATAAGCCTGGTTGTCACTTTCCAAATTCATCAATGCCTCTTCCTCAAGTAAATTCTCCATGTCGTCTTCTTCAGCGGGAATTCCATTGTCGTTCTCGGTCTCATCCAGCACATTCATGTCTAGTATATCCATTTCCTGGATGTTCTCATGGTCCTCCTGGACACAACAGTAACATTCAGCACTCTGAACCAGAAACCTCCCAGTATTTAAGAAAACAGCCAAATGTTTCAACAAACTCACATGGCCATCATGAGAATCCTCCTCAATCATGTCATCTGGTTCTTCATTCTCTTGCCTGGTGTCTAAAGAGAATATGCTTGGGTTTAAACAAATTAATTGGTAAGACACATCTATCAGACAAATAGTGATGGGGTTTTATTTATGATTTCTATGGTAAAATGATAGCCTTAAGAAAATCTATTCTGTCAAGTGACACGAGTAGAGGACCCAACACCACTTTCAATAAGATGAAGAAGGGATATAAGGTAGGAAAGGAGAAAGTAGTGATGTCACAAAGGGAAACTAATAAGAGAGGCACTCCCTCAGACTACCCAAGCTCTTAGTAATTCAAAACATCGTTTTCTGGAACTGGGACCCCCACTGCCTTGGACCACAATATATCAGAACTGAATGCGTTGGGGGACACACGATAGAATGGTTTTCATGTATGAAAAATGAAAACATGATGTCATATGTGATCTGCCATCTTCTCCAATAAGTTAACAAAATACATTCAGGTTTGGTTAATCCTCGTTTGCCAACTGAAACTTAGTGTCACATTTCAAATGTTTACTGTCAGTGGCATAAGGACCAAAAGAATATCAATATGCCAATATGGGCCAATCGCAGATCTCTTGGACCAGTGCGTATACGTGCAAATGTATTTATGAACATTTTCCCAAGTTCATATGAAGCCCAATCCCATGTTTTGGGAGTTTCAGAAAGGCTCTTATCATGCAGTTGTCCAGCAAAGTGCACTCACAGGGTATTTGACTGTTTAAAGTCTCACCATTGCACCATTGTATTACATGAAGGCAGAAAAAACTGAAAGGAGGGAAAATTAAAGAAGAATGGAACTCAAAGGTGGCAGGAATGAAACACTCTGCATGTCATCCCCCTAAAAACTAACAAAAATAAATGGGCCAACAACAGGGGAGGCTGTTGTGGAACTAATTTAACCAATATTTTCATCTACACTACTAACTTGATGTAAAATATGATCATCGCACCCCCCTCTTATTAAATATTACTCACATACAAGCTTACATGTTCCTGACGTATCAATAACATAGAGATGAGGGCAGTAGTTAGAAAATTGTAATAGGTGCAAGAGAGGACTGTTCTGTAGCTAATCAGAAGGCAGGATTCGAGGTTTTAGAGTGACTTTTTTGCCACGTTATTACACGACTGGTAGCACAAGCCACGAGCAACACGGCATTGACTGACACGCGTGTTGTAAAAATCCCAATTATTCTTCAAGCCAGTTTAAGATAGCGCCAGTGCTTCTTACAAACAATTGAAAAATTTACGGTTTCTTGTTTGAAGGCACTCTTGGCTGACTCCCACCGCTGCCAGTTGCAGCACCATATTCATTTCTGCATAACTCATCAACACTCAGGTTATCCCTTTTCTTTGTAAACCTCTATTAGACCATCTTATTTTACAAATGAGTCTGATGCTCTTGCTCTGAGGAGCAGCCCCAATTAAAGACAAATACATTGATCAATGATTTTGTCTGTGTCATAAATGTTTTGGGGGTTTTTTGCAAAAAGAATACCTTTAGCAACATTAGCTCGCTTCGGTGTCGCTTTCTTCGCGGGTAAATCCAAAGCGACTATAATCTCGTCTGGATTGCTCCCCTCTTCTTCGATGGCCTGTGTGTGAAGAGAGAGCATAGAATTAAACCCAGATAACACGCACAAGACTTTTCGTACAGAGATTTGATACTAAATCTTATGCTAAATTTATTGTAGCGACGCCAACGTCCACGAAACGTTTGGTTTTCCGATCGTTAAGCTTCGACAGCTAATGCAACGCTAGCTTCACGTGGACTCGTTCATTTGCGTGTTCTCAAATAGAAGCCGTAACGACGTTCGTTTTGGAAAACGGAAAATTATCAATAACGGGAAAAATCACAGTTACTGCCAAGACGGCGGTTAGTCGGACCTTTTTGAGTCGTTCCGACAGCACACTCTTGACGCCAGTGGTGTCCAGGTTTCGTCTCTTCAGCTCGGCCTTCAGATCGATGACCCTCAAATCCGAGAGTTTGCGAAGCTCTGCGCCCTCCGGAACTTCCACCCCTGTCGATGGATCGGCCATCGTTTTTGCCCGTGAAATATCTGGAGTTAAGCTTGAACCAGATCCCGTTTACACTTGAAATTTGCACCGTGAGCAATAGCTGCAACCGTGCGAGATGATTGCAAAATGGAGATTCTTCTCACCGCAGGGTGACGTCATTGCGCAGGCGCAAACTTACCAAAGGGCCTGGAAGGGACCGCTAAACAGCTTGATCCAAAAGCTAATCTTCTGGGCCATGGAAGGGTACATCCAGTGTCATTATCGATGTTGAGTTAGCGAGAAAACAACTGCTGATTTTCAATGTTTCCTTTAACATTGTCAAGCTCAAGCTGATAAAACCATTCAGAACCCCCCCCCCATCCCCCCGCCCGTGGATGGGATATTGTCATCCCAGAATACAGTCCAGCACCAACATGGGTACGACGTTATCGTCAACCACTAAGTCTTTTAATGTTTTAAAGGCTCTTGTAAGTGCTGAGGTCTTTACCCAATTACCCACACATTGCACCCCTGCTCGACAGGATTCAAGTTATTCAACACCAGATAAGCGATCATTCAAATTCATACAGAGCATGTGTGGAGCGGCCTATGTGGAGTTTTACAGACATCTTCAACCTGCCCCTTGCCCGAGCAGTCGTTCAAACATGCTTCAAAGCAACACACATCATGCCAGAGCTGAAACACTCCAATCCAACGAGCCTACGCAAAAACGGGAGTGTAGATGATGCAGTTTCCTCAGCCCTGCACTCTGTGCTCATATACCTGGACAATCACGACAAATGTGCACAACTGCTTTTCGCTGACTTCAGCTTGTCTCTCAACATGGCACCCCCCTTCACTAAACTTGGTTGCCTGGCCATTAACACCTCCCTTTGAAACTGGATTATTGACTATCTGACCAACACACCACAGTATGTTAGGTCAGACCTAACACACCTGCTCAACCACCACCACACTCAACACCTGTGTGCCACAAGGCTGTGTGCTGAGCCCATCCCTTTACTCTCTCTTCACCCACGACTGCAGACCTGTGCATGGATTAAACTCCATCATCAAGTTTGAAGATGAAACCATGGTGATTGGTCATAGCAACAATGATAAGACTACAGAGAAGAGGTACAGCACCTGGACACATGGTGCACTGAAAATAACCTGGTCCTCTACACCAGCATGGCCAAGGAGCTGTGAGAAAACTGTGGACTTCAAGAAGGAGAAAAGAGACACACATGACCCCATCAACATTCACGGGATGGTCCTCGAGCTTGACTCCAATTTCAAGTTTCTGGGGACCCACATCTAAGAGACCTGTGCTGGACCACCAACACCTCCAACCAGGTCAAAAAAGATCATCAGCATCTCTTCTTCCTGAGGACACAGAAGAAGAACCACCAGTCTTCCTTCCCATCCTGATGAGCTTTTACCGCTGTGTGATCAAGAGCATCCTAACACATTGTGCCACAGTCTGGTATGGAAGCTGCTTTCACTGAGCGCAAGGCACTGGAGCGGGTGGTGAAAAACGCCTATCGCATCACAGGAACTCCACTTCCAGCTGCTGAGGATGTCCCAAACAAATGCTGTCTGCATCAAGCTCAAAGGACTGTTAAGGACTCCTCTCACCCTGACCGCTGACTGTTTTCCCCCTGGCCTTGGGCGCACGCTACATGAGTCCATGGACAAGGACCAGCAGACTCAGGAATAGCGTCTTCCCCAGAACTCTGACCTTACTGAACTCTTGCTGACCCCTACACACCAATTCACACCCCTCTCCCCCTCAGTCTTCCTCAGGCCAGAGACTGTGCTTCACTGCCACTGTACAACTGAACTGTCCTGCACGCACACATGCTCCTACACATTATCCTACTAGATGAGTAGCCCCAGGTAGCTGCTGTCTATATTCATTCATGCACTATTTAATGTCCATTTCAACTATATTTTGGAAGGTATGATTTATCATGTTTATTTCCTCTTGAAAACTGCGTCTAGAGTTCTTGCGTATAGACTACGACATTTAATGCACATATCCATCTGTATAATATGTACATAGTACCCAATCAGTAAATCACCGGCATATTATTGACATAATAAACCATGTCATACTGTTAATTTATTTATCATACTGTTGATTTATTTATTGTATCTGCACCTGCTGCTTTTTTGCACTGAAGAGTTGCATCATTACTGTGTAATGACATAAAATGTAAAGTAATCTAATCTAATACTGAACTTCATAGTGATTTTTGCAGCCCAAATCTTCTGAATGTGGACACATCGGTGTCCCCCTGACTGGAAAGTGTGGGACCCTGATAGTTTTAATTTCCAATAAGAGAACATGTAGCAGGAACAACACATTTCTTTAAATATCCTACATATATGCATCAACATCATAATCACAATTTGAATCACTGTGGTTGATACAATTTTCTACATAACCCTTTTTCATAAGACACAAGCTGATGCCTCACTCTTTTTACTGAAGCTGTTTCAGTCTCTTTCCAAATGATCGAGCTTTATTCAAGTAGGACTGGAGTGTTTCCATGCAAGACACCTAAGCAGTGGGTGTAAAGTATCTAATCATTATTCCACTAGTTTTTATCCTATCGGTGCAGCTATGAGTGTAAACAGTTTGCAGTCACAGAATGATTTGTAAAACACTAAAAAAAGGAATATCTTTGTATTGATGGAAGTCGCCACCATGCCAACCAACTACTGTCATTCATAAATATGTTTAAAAAAAAAAAGAGCATTTATCATGTTATATAATTTACTCTGCTACTTACTTTAATTTCTCATTAGAAGAGGTTCAAATGGAAATCAAGGAAGAAACAACTGCGGGAAAAAGTGTAATATAACATGTGCAATAACAATAAGTAATACATACAATAATTATAATTCCATGCTGCTCAATATTTTCCAATTAGTTTTGTAACTATTAAAGAGAAAAGTTGATCCAAATCATTAGGTTCATAATGTTGACTAGGAGTTGAAATTGCATTTATTTATTTTGAAAAGAACAACTGTATTTCAACCCGAAGAAACAGAAGATGGCACATCAGCAGAGGTGCACTCAGGGATGTTGAAGGATTCATCATCAGAGCAGGTGCCAGATGAATGTGGTTTGCAGAGGTTGAGTTTGGAGACCAATGGTTTGCCAACTGTAACTTGTTGCCTCTCTTGTACTTCCTCATCCATGTTGGAGTAAGTGTAATGAAGGCAGACAGTGAATGTGAGGTCACTCTATTAAAACAAAGAGGAAATAGTTTTAGAGGGAAACAGCATGACATTTTCCATTACAATATTGTAAGACCTGTAAAATATTACAGACATTACCTAAATATTAGCTTATAATTAACCGGACAGCTGCAAGAAAATATTGAAAAATCTGCATTTAATTTTTTAGAAAGCACCGGAAAGTAGAAAAATCAAAGTAAAGTATTTTAAAGTCTGGCCAGTAAAGCCATTGCAGACATGTTGATTTTAAAATACTACAAATTCTATTTGTGTTATTCAAACACAAACCAGCAGCAATCTGGTAATTGCCATGGTTTGTCCTGAGACTGTTGTCACCTGGCAATCAACTAGGCACAGCATTCAGGGTCTTGTTCCTGACCACTATAAATTGCAGTTTGTCTCAAAATTGCACATGACAATGTTTTCGATCAGCAAAGACAGATATATATAAAGACAAGTGACTGACCCTGAGTCTCTGCAGGCTTCGGATGCGTGTATAGAGACTTGCGATGTCGGGTGATGGAAGATATTCCTTGATTAGCAGTAAATCACCAGTTTCCAGCAGAGTCTCTTGATTACTTCTCTTAAGGTCCACATCCATTTCCTGCAATCATATCATTAAGTGAAGGGAAGAACAGCGGTTACTGCAGTACTTATATAATATTGTACCCTGCATCCACAAAAGGTGAGAAAAAGCACAGCAAACAACTACAACATGGAGGATGCAAAGAAATTACAGGGGAAATATTGATAAAGTTCCACCAGGTCACAAGAATAATGAAGCACTATATGTCCATGTTTCTATTCATCTTTTTGAGTCTCAAACATACATATTATAATATCAGCTCTTCTACCTGAGGGAAGTCAGAAAGCTGTGCAGAGCAGGAAATAATTTCTTGGGGCTTCTCCAGGATCCGAGAGAAGACCACCATAACATTGGAAAACTCGGCAGCAAACCTGTAGAGCCAAATAAATTGTTAGTATCAGGGGAAAAAACTGGAAGCAAAAAAATCAGAAATGGTAATGTAAATATTGCTTTAGTTTTTGTTTGTTTTTTGGTTGGTTTGTTTGAATGAAAGAAAGGAAAGGTGTAGAAGACAGTGGTGAGACCAGCGATGTTGTACGGTTTAGAGACAGTGGTATTGAGGAAAAGATGAGAAGCAGAACTGGATGTAGCAGAGATGAAGCTATTAAGCCTCTTTTTGGGAGCGACAAGGGTTGATAGGATCGGGAATGATTCCAGTGGGAGATCTTCTGTTAGATGTTTTGGAGATAAAGTCAGAAGCCAGACTAAGATAGTTTGGGCACGGAGGGATAGTGAATATATCGGTAGAAAGATGCTGCAGTTGGAACTGCTAGGTAGGAGGCCTAGAGGAAAACCAACAAGAAGTTTAACAGATGTAGTGAGAAGACATGAAGTAAGTTGGTGTGAGAGAAGAGGATGCAGAGAATAGGGATTGATTGAGGCAGATGAATCACTATGGTGACCCCTGAATGGAAGAGCTGAGGGGAAAAGTTTTTTTTTTTAGATTTATGAAACATTTGACATAATACAAACCCAAGTTGAACCTTCACTCCACATTCAAACTGCAGGAAAAGGCTCTTAGGAAGATCTATGAGCAAAAAAAAAAAAAAAAAAAAAGTGCGATCAATTGCACTTAGAGTCAGAGAAAATGGTTAACTTTTTAATTTACTAGATCACTTAAGATAACAATTGTTTTACATTTACCATGAGCAACAGCCCATTGCATGTAGCGAGCTGAGTAGGCTGCAGAACAGTGTGAGGTCTGTATCTGGTCAGTGAGGGAGCGTCGCTCAGACAGATTACTGCGTAACTCCAGAGCTTGTCTCCCTCTTGTGATATCACAACGACCCATGTCTGATGAGAGCAAGAGAGGGGGAAAAAAAACTCTTACAAATGCATGTAATACAGAGTTTCCCACCCAGATTATTTTGCAAGAAGGCTGCATTTGATATCTACCCTCTGATGTAAATTAATTTGTGGCGATAACAGCAACATGCTTGAAATCTTTCAAGCATCAGAATACGCTACCTCCATAGTTCAATCCAGAAATTAACCCTGAGGATAACCACAGGGGTTACTGAGAGCATCAGCAGTGGTTCTTTTACATGAATGCTTGCCATTATTATTATTAATAGTCGATCTATCGAATACCAGAACATATGTCAGTGCCATAAAATCTGTATAAATCTACTGTAGGACTTCCGTTTTCATACCTGATTGGCATGTGCACTTTACATACCTTCTGCCACCTTGTCTAACATGACTGTGACCTTCTCATCTTCAGAAACTCGCCGTTTGAGGAAGTTTATGAAGATGCCGTTGGATATATTTGCTCTCTTCACTTCATAAGCTTCTGCATCAGCACACCTAAACACAAATACTTACATGTGAGGGACAACTCTCAGCCTGAATCGGGAAGATTCATATTCAGTTTATATATGTATACTGTAAATTGACAACATTTGTTTAAACTATGCCTACAAATTAGCATTTGAAAACAAAGATAACTATGAATATGACTTTTTTTTTTTTTTTTTTGAGGAAGTGCAACTTACGTGGCATATCCAAAGACTATATTTGCAGTCACCTTTAACAGTCCTGGCTGAACAATCACATCATCCTTTGGATTCCTTTAAAAGAAAGCCGAAAAACTAAAATTAAAAAAGAAAAAATACAAGTACATCCTCAATTCATCAATGGCAAATAAACCTTTTGCGGCACATGTCCAGCAGGAATACATTGAGGCCGGTCTCTTTCTCCTGCATCCGAATGAGAATATTCTGAACACACACGCAGTGGTCTGATGTGTAGGACTCTGGAGCATCAATGGGAACCATGAAACTGTTTCCAAAGTTCTCATAACCATGACCTGCAAAATACAGCAAGCCTGGGGAAGGATTTGACAGTGTTTCAATTATTTCTGGTTAAGTATTTCAATTGTTAATTTAGAAATGTAGATTTACATTCAACCAAATGAAGCTTTGCAAAAAGTTGCTGCTGTATTGGCACTAAAACATATAGGTTGTAACGATATTTCTTACAGATTTGCACTTAATTTATTGCTGATTGTTTGATTTTATCAAGAATCAAAATGTATCTGGCTGATTTAAGACAAAATACTGATTGTATCTTTTTTCACATAATGGCAAAACTGGTTATTTCCAGTACATTTTGAAATTCTTATTGGATTTCTGAAAATAATCAGGTAGAACATATTGTCTAAGTAGTGAGGAGACAAACCATAGACTCCTCTGTCGAGCAGGAGCAGGAACTCTGTGACAGCACTGTGCATCTCCTCGAAGTTGAGGTCGATCAGAGAAACAACTTTGAAGTCCATTTGTCTCAGGAGGTTGGTCAACTCATGAACATCAGACATGGGTGCGCAAAGCTGAGTGTGGTAACGGTAGTTTAAATTCCCAATCAGTAGAGCAACTTTGTCTGTTGCTGTGCATGGTGAGATGAAATAGAAAAAATAAGTTTAAACAAAAGGCAATTTTGGTCATATTTGCAAGAAATCCATTCCTCATATTATGTATTTCTTGTTCAGAACTCACCATAAAAATGCTTGGCTACTGGGGGCAACTTTGTAATCTGTTTTAATGGATGTAATCCAGTGCTGCCAGTGGACCGGTGGGCTTCTTGTGAGTCTTGAAACATCCAATTGAAAATAGATTTTTGAATAAATGATTAATTTAAGGCAATTCTTAACTCATCTCATACCAAGAGGTTAAAGCAGTTTTATAACAAAAAACGTAGAAGTTTACTTTTTGTGAAACTATGTGGAGGGGTGGAACACGAGTCTACTAAAGAACAGGGTAAAATTGTGGTACATCTGGATTCAGGTTTTGGTGAGGGAATTTTCTTTGATCTTCAAATGCCAGCCACTGATATTTGATTTCATCATTTTGAAAATATATAGAAACGCAAATTATGTTTCAATTGCTTTAGAGCTTCACAACTATGTGCAGTGTTCCTAATTGATCAGCTAACCTATACCCAGCCTTGTTTGAACCAAGCACACAATATCTATTTAAACTGTATTTTGAAACAGGTAAACAGGCCAGCCATTTGCAAACATAAGTCTGCACTTGGTTCAGAATAGAGCCACAAAAATAGATCTCTTGTCCCTCAAATCATCTGCTGATATTTGATCAAAAAATAAAATATTACCTACACCACGATCGACTTCTACCCAAGAGCCATCGGTGATTGAAGTTGGGCCTGCATTAAAAAAGTAATAAAGGAATCTAAATGCTTAATACAGCAGTGCTGATCTGCTTGTTAGGCAATTCAGTTTTAATATTTCAAGAATTGTCAGAAAGATTGTGATGCTGGTGCTCACCTATGGTTACTGTTACTGGGTCACTCCAACTCTCATGATACAAATTGAAAACCCTGCATTTGTATTGGCCCCTTTGTTCTGTGGTCACACAAGGGATCTGAAGGAGATAATACACAAAATGAACCACACAAAACATTTATTAAGAAATAGGAACCTCATCAGAGATACATCAGAAATCCCTTAATAAGAAATAAGCTAATCTGATTTGTAACTTTTGGAGTAATTTAATATGTATTCCAGTTAATTCTCATTGGTGGTCACTCATTAGCAAATACAAATTGTTTTGGGGTGCTAACACATTTCATCCTAATTCCGTGCTTGATCCTTAATTTTTGTTTCTGATGTTTCTGTTATGACTAGATGTAGTTTTTACTTTTCCTCCCTTGGTTACTATGGGTTTTATACATTTTTAGATTTTAACTGAAATAAAAAAAAAAACAAAACAACTTTTTAAAAAATCATTGTACAACTCACAGAAGACTTACTATGAAAGTTGGCGTTTTATGACCTGGTATAAGAACTGTGTTGTGGTACCACTCATATTGGGCCGGGGGATTGGCGCTCGCCTTGCACTCCAGGAACAGAGTATCACCCTCAGACAACGCTTGAGACTGAGGTTGGCCTGTGATTTGCAGGCCACTCACTGACCCAGGGAAAAGGCTACTGTAGCACCCTAAAGTGACAAGAATAAACAGAATAGCACATGAAAGAAGAAAGGAGAGGAGAGGGGAGGGGAGGAAAGGACAAGAGAGTTGTACCTGGACTAGAGCTTGCAGAGTGAGCCAAGCGAACATGAGCCCACTTGGAGAAGATACAGTTTTCTCCATTGTTTACTCTGCAGATATAGTGACCCTGGTGTGCTGGGGTCACTGGACACAGAATAAGCTCTGGGGTTCTTCCAGTCCTGTCCAAAATCTGTAACAAAAGGGAATGTGACTGACATGCGTATTATGTTGTCTACAGGACAATGTTTTGGGTCAGGGTTCATATTTACTAGTTGAGACCAAACAAACACCCTGAAAAAGCATTTATACAATGATGCCAGTCTGGTTGTTGCAGAAAATGACTGTTAATTCTGATCAGTGATTTTGTTTTTTAATCTAACTACCAAACCAGTAACAAAAAATCTCAATTAGAACAAAGAGAAATTATTTATTATTCTTTAAAACTATTTGGTTGTGTCTTTTAGAACCCCAACCTCAAAGTGATATATATGTCAACATTTCTATGATTAACAACACAGCCCTCTGAAGTCAGAGTTGTTCTCAGTCTATTTTCCTGGTATTCATATTGACCTCCTCTTTGCCTTTGAACCACTGGTAAGTTAGTCCAGGGGGACCACAAGCTCTGCAGGTCAAGACCACTCTAACACCCACACTGGTCTGTTGGGACTGTGGCTGAACAGCGATCCGGATCTGGTCTTCCACTAAAACAAATCAGACAACATTAATTTCTACACAGATTGTAGTGACCTTCAATGGACTCTCAAAAATAAATAAGCCCAGAGCATTGATTTTTCCCACACTCCTTTCCTCCTGCTAATCTCTCTCTGTATATACATTATCATATCAACCATATAGATATTCTATACTACATTTTAGTCACCATACGTGGTTACAAACATATTTGACATACGGTATATGTTTGTTTCAACCTGAAACTGGAGCATGAAAGAATTCTAACTTCATCGCACTGTACTCAGCTACTATGTGTTGTGTCGGTGTGGTCAGGGAAAAAAAATCAGAGAACCTGGAGCAGAAATGGGTTTAAAAAAAAAAGAAGTAAGCTTAGAACAACAAATACACATTGTATATGGGCTGCGGTGTCCTTTGTGCTATCACACACAAGCCCATTCCATACTAGTTATGAAATTATGCTGTAAAAATCTACAAAGTGTCATGAGGATTCAATTGGATGTAATTTGGGGGGGAGAATGAGGAAACTACTTAAAATAAACCCTGCTGCATTGACTTTTAAAAGTGTATTGCTTCAAAAAAAGAAAACAAAATCTGGCTCACACAGAACTGCACAAGAAGAAAGTAATAGCAACAGACAGACCATTCTGACAAAATCTAATTTGGGAGGTTTACTTGAGTGAGTATGTTGGTTGGTGCTGCGGAGGTGGGGTGACATCTCATTTCTCATTTCTCAAGATATTTGAATGTTACAAAGGTGTCCTGGGGGTTCTTTTGTATGTCCTGAGTCAGATCACACTTTTAAATAGTGGCAGCTCTTAAAAAAAACATTTCTATGCGACTCTCCAACCTGTTGTGGTGAGGTACTGCATGGCCTCCCGATGGTTCATCTTCCTCAGGCATTGTTGCAGAAAGACCAGAGAGCAAGAACGTTCAGCCAGCAGAGCCAGGAGGGTTCGTCCTGAGCTGCCTGTCGCACTCAGTACTTGAAGTGAGCAACTGGTCAGCTCTTTCTCACTGAACAGAGGGACACTCATTTTTCTTTTCTTTTTTTGTTCACAATCTATGAAAACTACAGTATATAAGAGAAAATGTAAAGAAGACTTCTCATCCAGGTGATACTGTACTGTAAACAGAGGCATGTCAGGGAATCATAGAACAAAATATTAAATAAGGATTGGCTCAAGCCGTACTGTGAACCTCCTTTTGAAATGGTAAAGCAATAATTCAATGAATGGTAAAGGCATGAAAGAACAATAAATGGGCTGATGATGAATAACAGAGAAGGGAATCCTCAGGGTTGCCCTCAGGAATTCCCCCATCCGAATTCAGTTTCAGGCCACTTCTCTTTCTGAATTTTATGATGGTTGAGAAATCTATTATTACGTTTATGTTCACTACCACAACCACTTATATTAACGATAATAAAAATGATAACAATGTAGAAAATATTAATTTCACATCAAAATAATATCAAGATTCTTTCCATGGGACATCAGGAAAGGACTCAGTTAAGCTTTAGCCAAGTATGAATGGGGTATGAAAGCAGAAGAATGTTAATTTAACAAAAGAAAAGCGATGAGATCTCTTCCTCTAGTCTCACCTGAAGCGGAGTCTTGACTGCGCCGACACTGTGACGGCCAACTGCCTCCATCCACAGGTGGAGTTGTCCAGCATCTTAGACAGTCTGTCAAGCGCTTGTTCCTTCAGATGACCTACAGACATGTTCCAATAATCCATCTTTGTTCGGACAGCAACAGAGCTCTCCGGCAGAGAGAACCCAGAACCAAAGAGTTGCAAAATCCCTCACGTCTCGGGGGTTTCCGGGGTCAACGTCTAGGCCCAAACCTGCCTGGTGAGATGCAATTTATTTTTTTCCAAATGGCAAACTAAACCCCAGCCCTCTGATTTAATCTTAATCTTATCTTGAAAACGTAACAATCTCAAATGCATCAGTCATAACAGTTGATGAGAACATTTTGTTTTTCTTCAACTGAATGGTTTTCTTCCTCAGATGATTTTCACTTCCTAATTTCCGCTCAGCACTCATTTGCCTGCATTTCCTCTTTATATTGCTTGCTCATACGTTATTTATAATTAATTTCCATGAGCCGAATAAAGACTATCCTATCTTTAACCGTGTATACATATCCAACAGCCATTGACAAAGGCATCATAAAAGACCCTTTATAAACACGTTAGAAAATGACTCCAGAACAGTCCACTATATTCTTCAATCCTTGCTATTAGGTGATTGATTAGATAGAAAATGACAAAAAAAAACAAGAAAAATGGATGACCAAATCTAATTTATTGATATACCCACAACAAAAATATGTATGAGTACCATCTCAAATTAGCACTGGAGAAAACTCTTAATGTTTTTTTTTTCTCCACTATTTTAAAGGGTCTCCAGTTTCTGCAATAAGTAATAACCTTGTGTACTGAGGAAAAAACAGTCACAATCAAATATCGACAGATTTTAGGTAAAATTTTGTTTTTTCTACAACAGGTCGAAAGGCAAGAGTGAACTTTTCAATTGTCACTTTGAAACCAGAAGATTTTTAGTTTACGTACACATCTTTCAGTCTCTCAGACATGTTGAGTTATACTTCCATGTCACTGACTCTTTGCAATTATACTCAAAATGCAAAACCAGAGTTACATTTCATTGTTATCAGAGGGCCAGCACATGCTTTCAGTTAACTGGTTGAGGATAATTAAACCAGCCAATGGGTCCAAACGTGTTTCTTTCAGGAAGTTAACACTGGCTCCAGCCACTGCATACACTCGATTCTTCAGGCATTTCGATCTATGTGTGACAGAGGTCAGGCCAGCCAGTCTCTAAAACTTTTTCCCTTTATGAAGCCTGTTGAAACGCCAAATATTTTCCTTCCTCAGACGCTTCCAGTACTCCCAGCTGTCCGTCTCCAGCTCGTGTAGCTTTTTGGCCATTCCCAAGTTCACCTTGAACAACCTGTGAAGTGAAGTGTGTATAGATACTCAGACTTGCCTATTGGATGATATGGCCATCTGAATTATTACAACGCCCTTGGATAATGGATACCAGTATCTAAACCCCTTGATATGCTTACATCAGTTTATCGAGATATATGAGACATTTATTGTCATTGTATAGTCTGTTGTAAATTCTTGATATTTTGCAAATAATTAGACATTGCTTAAATAGTAACCTAAAGCAACTAACAAGGACTTAATCCCTAACTTTAACAGACCTTACTGTAAAACAGATGAATCTTATTTCATATTTGAATTTGTACTGATACTACACTGGAGACCAGTGCTATGCTGGTATCAATGGTGAAAGGAATTCTGTTTCCAGGAGTCTCTGAGACAAAAGTAATGCTTATGCTGTACTAACCACATCCAAATTGAGCGATCAGAGAAAAAGTGAAATGAAGCAATGGACTAAATGGCGGAGTCAATCAAATACATGCTTGTCTATCGATGACACTTACAACCTTAGACACCATCACTTTTTTGCAGAACAATATGCTGTGCCAAAATATTTAGAAATGTAGAGTTAAATTGGATAAAACCAGACGGTGTAACGTTCAAGCATCTGATGTGTGAGTCATACCATTCTGGGTATTCCTCGACTGGTCGAAGTTTGGGATCTTCTCCTTGCTTGAAGATGTTGACCCCCACAGCATATGATGTCAATTTGACGGGGTCTTTGCATATCTCCGGGCCCTTCAGTGCCTCCTTCGCCATGCCTTTGCCCTTTTTGGCCGCTGTAACAGCAACAAGTCGACGGTCAAACCAGATGATCACAATAAATCACTGAGCACACGATGCAAAATACGAGCTACATCAGTGAAAACACAGTTACATGAGTGAAAAGGATGATGGGTGATTCTTCTCACCAACTTTTTTTGCATATCCGCACGCCAGGATTCTGTTCGACACGTTCGTCCTGTGAAACAATGTCACAGCGTTCGTCGTCACACTTATCCTGAACAATTCCATCCTCAACACACGGAACCCAGACATCTTTCCTTACTTTACAAAGCTGCTAGGCGCACCATGCTCGTTTGACTTTGATAGTCTGTTTCACTTCCGTTTTGTACCCCATCGTCACCTCAAGGGAAATAATCATCACTGCCCCCTATCGGCCTGGAAGAGAAATCACGCCCAGAGTCAGAGGGGTCGATTTCGCTTTTCACGCCAGTCTATTGTCAAAATAAAAAGAATATGTACATATGTATAATACATTTAAAACGAGTTTAGGTGCGTTTAAAAAAATATCGTACAAAAAATGTTTAGAATTCACTTTCAAATATTTTATTGAACTAAAATGTATCAATTAGTTGAATTTCGACCGTGTAGGTTAAATGAAGACTCGATCGCGTTCGTAAGTTTGAATCTCAGTACATGAGCAAAGACTGAAGCCTTTTATTGTTTAATTTTGTCTTTTTCTGTGTCTGATTCAAACTAGTTCTGGTTGTAAGGTGTATGGAGTGACACAGGAGTGACAACAATACAAACTCTCCGATTCTGCTCAATTCAGCTCGCCAACATATCTTCACTACTAAACTACAGCCATACAAGGGAATATAATTATTTTGTCGAGTCTGTGAGAAATAGACTTGAAAATGAGCTAACTTGACTTTCAATAAACGAAATCCTGCAAATTCACTCTTGATTTGGATGTTCCGCTAGCTGTCCGATAGACGGCACTATTGGTCCTATAAGTCCCTTATTAGTGCCACAATAATCATAAAGAAGAAGAAAACAGCCACGAAGAAAGTGATTATCCGAAAATGTCGGAATACGAAAGTGTCCAGAAAAGCGCTCTTAAAATTAAGGGCGTTGTAAGCATCTCGGCTGGTAAAAAGTAAGTACAGGTTTGATGTGTGATTGTAATGACTTTACTGCAATAAGAACTTAAAGTTACATCAGTCACGCTCGAAGGTTTCTAGCGTTTCAGCGATGCACTACTTTTGTTATGCTAACATGCTAATTGTAGAAACGTCAACAGAAAACATGTTAATAACGTGGGTGTTGCTTACAGTACCGAGAGGAAACCGTTTTGAATTACTTGTTCCGTGAAACGTTCCTACCTATGAGGTCGAGTAACCGACACAAATAAACATTTGCCAAATTGCCATTGACATAACGATAACATTAGCAGGAGTTATGTACCCCGCGTAAGTCAATAAGACAAGGACTCAGAGAGAGTGTCACTCGATAACCGGAGAGCCCAACAATTCTAAGTTTGTATGCAGTAAATGTAATAAATTAGTTAGACAATAGTTACCACGGCAAACAAAGTCATATGATAACGAGACGTTAATGTGAAAAATAACTTAATGACCGTCAAGCAATCATTGTCTATGAAGGAAAAAGAAGAAAGACAAGGAGAGCAAGCGTCTTTTGGAGCAGGTCGCAACCAGTCAAAGCGACGAAGAGGTGAAATCTAAGAAGGCCTTCCTTGACAAAAGAACACCTGCACAAATAGCTTTTGACAAAATGCAAGAGAAGAGGGTAAGTAGTAATGGTTCTGTAGCTTTTCAAAGCAACGATACCCTCAGTGACAAAAAGCAAACCAAATTGGACTTGCCACTGGGAAACTTGTTCAGCCACTACAAGTTCCTGATCTGTATCAATCTAAATATTAACATGTTCAGTGGCAGTGTTCCTTTAGTATAATTTTTTTTCCCTTTCCTTATAGCAAATGGAGAGGATCTTGAACAAAGCATCCAAGACACACAAACACAGAGTTGAGGTAAGTTTTCAGATATTTTGGTTCAAAGAAATTACTTAAAAATTCTTGGAAAGTACAATCATTCAATTTGTCTTGGCAATTCTGAATACAATTTGATAGCCAAAATATTTCCATTTGTATTATTGTATGGTGTAACCGATCATTTTTGTCTTCAGGATTTCAATCGCCATTTAGACAACCTGACTGAACATTATGATATTCCCAAGGTCAGCTGGACCAAATGAAGATCTGCTCACTTACAGCTTTTGTTCTCTGGTCATTTGATTTTAAGTGAGATGTTTCCTGTTTCATATTTGCTTTGAATGAATATTTTTGCTTACCCGTCTTTGGTATATGTAATAAAGAATTAGATGTTTCCTGTTTCATATTAGCTTTGAATGATTATTTTTGCTTACCCGTCTCTGGTATATGTAATAAAGAATTTGAGAAAAGACATGAAAATGTCTCTTACCACCACACATACCACACACTGACTTTGTTGTCCTAAAACACACTTGATCATGTAATTTGCAAAAATAGTCATTTAGGAAGAACAGGGACTGAAACCAGGATAGTGGTGCTCTTTTATACTTACATTAACAACACAGGAACGCTGCACAAAACTGCACATACTGTAAACCAGAAGACACAGTACCACCACCCTCAAACACTGGATGGTGTAACAGAAATATTTGACCTGCATTTACAGTATGAAATAACTTTAAAAAGGTGTAAATACAAAATAAATGTATTTGAGTTGATTGTTGAACACCAGAATCGTGATGTGGGGAAACAATTAAGCAGTACTTTGAAAATAAACTTAAGAATCTGAGTTTGACAACAAATCAAATCCAAGAGCTGTCATGGTATTTAAGAGAGGTTCAGGATACAGTTGGAAGTACATAAATTCAGCTCAATGGCTTTTTTTGAATTGAATAATCATCTTACAGCAAAATATACTTTCTTCTGTGGAGATCCCTAGATATGTCAAGTTCATTTTGGCCCCAGCATGTCACTGGGCTTCACCCATTGGTCAAACTGCTCCTCAGTCAAGTACCCCAGCTCCACTGCCATAGCCTTAAGGGTCGAGCCTTTCTTGTGAGCTGTCTTGGCAATGGTGGCTGCTTTATCATAACCGATGTGTGGGTTAAGAGCCGTGACCAACATCAGCGATTCATTCATTAGCTTGTTGATCCTCTCCTTGTTGGCTTGGATCCCCACCACACAGTTGTTGGTGAAGGAGACTGATGCATCACCAAGCAGCCGTGCAGAGTTGAGCACATTCTTGACAATCATGGGCTTGAAGACATTGAGCTCAAAATGTCCATTACTTCCTCCAACGGTGACTGCCACATGGTTCCCCATCACCTGGGCTGCAACCATCGTCATGGCCTCACACTGGGTGGGGTTCACCTTTCCTGGCATGATGCTACTTCCTGGTTCATTCTCTGGTAAGATGAGTTCCCCCAGGCCAGAGCGGGGTCCTGACCCCAAGAAGCGGACGTCATTGGCAATCTTCATCATACTGACAGCCACCGTGTTCAAAGCTCCACTCAGCTCTACTAAGGCATCATGGGCTGCCAGGGCTTCAAACTTGTTGGGGGCGGTGATGAAAGGCAGACCGGTTAGAGAAGAGACAGTGGAGGCTACTTTCTCAGCAAAGCCAATGCGTGTATTGAGGCCCGTTCCAACTGCTGTACCTCCTGCTGCCAGCTCGTAAACCCTTGGCATAGCACTTTTTACTCTTTCAATGCTGTACTTAACTTGTTGGACATAGCCACCGAACTCTTGTCCAAGTGAGAGCGGCACAGCGTCCTGAGTGTGTGTGCGTCCAATCTTGATGATATCTTTGAACTCTTCCGCCTTGGCAGCCAGAGCATCGTGCAGAGTCTGCAGGCCCGGCAGCAGAACTTGGTGGACTTCAGTGGCTGCAGCAATATGCATGGCAGTGGGGAACGTGTCATTGGAGCTTTGACTTTTGTTAACATGGTCATTGGGGTGGACGGGGTCTTTGGAGCCGAGTTTGCCACCAAGAATCTCAATGGCTCGGTTGCTGATCACCTCATTTACATTCATGTTGGTCTGAGTTCCAGATCCAGTCTGCCACACCACCAGAGGGAAATGATCGTCTAGTTTTCCGGCCGAAACCTCCTCTGCAGCTTGACAGATTGCGTCGGCTATCTTTGGATCGAGACCGTACTCCTTGTTCACCTCAGCGGCCGCCTTCTTTAGGATACCGAAGGCCTTGATCACTTGGAGCGGCATTCTCTCGGATGGCCCGCCGATCTTGAAGTTCATGGTGGACCTGACGGTCTGGGCACCATAGTACTTATCCGCCGGTACCTTGAGCTCACCGAATGTGTCGCGTTCGATCCTGTACTCCGAGCTGGCCATTCTGACGAGGAACTTCGAGTTGACGCTGACTTTCTGTAGAGTCAGGAGGTTGCAGTTAAACTGCCGGACACTTCTCAAAGACCGAAACATGGCTTCTCAATAGAGGTGAATAGCAGAGGAGGTCAATGCAGCCTTCCACATTGTAACCTGTCATTGGGTAACCGTGCTACCGATCATTCACTAGCCAATGGGTAAAAGTAAGGGCGGGACATCCGCCCTGTTTGACCAATCAGCGTGGAGTCATCAGACTGTTTTATCCGGATTCATGAAGCTTTTCAGAATATAGCAAAATATAATTTCCGTTTTGACAGCCAGGCTGAATCTACTTAATAGAATAAAAGCAACTTTAGATCAATGTGTAATCTCAAAAGGAACACATTTCACCTAAACAAATATATTTAAACGAATTAAAAAGAGGTTTGCCTGATATATTTTTAGGACAAATGACTGATTGTAACACAGACAAATATATATTGTTGAAAAGTCCCGATACACACCAACAAATTTCAAATTTAACATTTTGGCACTTCCTGTTTTTTTCTTTGTTCTATACTTAATTCGTGCATGCGTTTTGTCCGTCTGTGAAATTATGATATTGGTATAACCTATTTCATGCTGTTCTAGAAGATAAAGGTAAAGATTGATAGAGTTTGTCTTTAACAGTTTTAAATGATGTTGTGATGCTTGTGACCAGAACACCCAAAGATAGAGGTTTGTGTTCAGTGTACACACAATTAGACTAATCTTTCAATCGTTGACTGGACTACCTCACACCCACTTAGCATTCTAACTACTAAAACTAACATTTTAGTCATGGGAATTTTATCTTCAGTAATTTATGTTCCCTCTTTGGCAGGATTGCATGAGAAGAGAAATAATGCACATGCCAAAATAAGTACAAAATAGATGTAGATAAATAAACAAAGTATGTAAAAATAGAAATAGGTAGTAAAGCATTTTCCTCAAGGAGATGTATGTATGTAAGTATCATTTTTATTATGCTGCTTTTGTATTTATCTGGGATTACACTGGAATTTGATATAACTGTTTATCTTTCACGAGTTAATCATTTGAGACATGTCTGTTTATTTTGCATTTTTTGGGGGGCGGTGTCAATACATTTCAACCTTTTGCGATGTGTTCTAGATGACATCCAGCTACTTTTTGCTCTCGGCGGGCCGCCCTTTATTTTGAAGAGCGAGAGAAGTATTTTACCGGAGGTGTCATGTATCTTGTCGCTTCTTTTACGACACTGTCCGTTCTCGCGGTAACGTTAGTATGCTGTTAGCTTGTTAGCAAAGCCCATCGTTTCCAGGTTTCGTGTCGACCTGAGAATAGCAAGCGAAGAGAGACACTAAAAGGATACGTTGCCGAAGACTCCTTTATCCCAAGCTGCAAAGAGGAGCGGGACAATGCCACACAACTTCCAGCCCGGAGACTTGGTCTTCGCTAAAATGAAGGGGTACCCCCACTGGCCAGCTAGGGTAAGCCACTACAGCAGCCGGAGAGGCAGAGGGGGTGGGCTGCTCTGCACGGGACTCTGGCGAAGGCTCTCTGCGAACCGTCGGTTCTGTCAACGTAGAAACGCACAAGGAAGCTACTCATTTATTATGAGTATGATATACTACATTTCAGGCCCTGGAGTCAGTTTGGAGATGTTGAAAATCACCTTACATGAAATGGTGTTGGCCTAATCTGCGTAGAGACGAAACGTTACAGCAGCGAAGCTAACATTATTTTGGAAGTGACGTCTGAGATATCCGCTCAATTGGCTGCTGTTAACTAACACCTCTTTTCGCTAATTTGGCCCTTTTTAAGGCGATGATAAGACTTCAATAAGTGAACGAGAACGTGCAATGTTTCTACCCCACCAGACATCATAATATTAGCTGTAATTGCGTTGCAGTACGTGCAAATTAAATGCATCAATTATCATCAGCAGTCGATGAAAACATGATCAATAGGTTCCTCGTTTTATACCCCTCCAATATAATCGTTTGTTTGTTTGCAGATTGAAGATGTCGCTGATGGGGCTGTGAAACCTCCCCCTAACAAGATCCCAATTTTCTTCTTTGGGACTCATGAAACGTGAGTACAGGATTCATTTTGTATGAACAATCGTTTTAAAAAGTTCCGCTCATCCGTGTGCAAAGACTTGTTGCCAAGTAACAGCAATTCAGTTTGAAGTAGAATAACTCACGATAATGAAATATTTTTCTAAGTTTATTTAATTTCCTCTGCCCTTCAGCTCTCTAGGACTTTGTAAAAAAAAACAAAAACCGGCTGTAGTTTTTCAAATTTTGGGCATGAGCTGTGTCAGTTTTATTAAATCCAGCTTGCTAACAGATATAAGAACAATATTTTGATTCCTATTATTTTTTATTTCATATCAATGTATAAATATATATGTCGAGCAGTAACTTGTAACAGTTAGTATGTAGGATGTTTGAAAAATATTTTATGTGGTGTCAGACTCATCTGTTTGAGAAGATGTCATCTGCATTCTATTAATTCATCACTAGATGGCACAGTCTCCTCCTTCAAAATCCTATTTGCCTTTTTATGTCAATGTTAACGAACTGCTACTTAGCAACACTTGTTTAGTTTTAACAGTCACCGAATTCTTTGCTTTTTCTTTATGTTTGTGTTTCACAGTGCATTCCTTGCACCAAAAGACCTTTTTGCCTATGAAAAGTACAGAGAACGCTATGGAAAGCCCAACAAAAGGAAGGGATTCAATGAAGGTTTGTGGGAGATCCAGAACAATCCACATGCCTCTTACAGCGCGCCACCTGTGGTAAGTCACTTTGATATTAGACATTTTTAACTCTGCCACATACGCTGTATTTCTGCATCAAAAACATGTTGTTCATCCAGATACAAAATTAGATTGTAAAGCTATTCTAGTGGGAATATAGAATTAATTTCTCACTTGCATGTCCATGATAATAAAGGAGAATGACATATGTAGCGGCATTTAAGACACTCTGATGGCCTATTTTCCCAAACTTGCTGTACATGTGCTCTTAACCCTTTTAAGGTACTTTAGTTTTGACTTGATTATACTGCATATTCCATTACTGACTATCTATTTTCAAAAATTAGACAATACAATACACCGGAAGATCAAGTCATATAACAAATCAAGGAATAATCCAAAGAAATGCTCCTAACTTGCATTTTGTTTTGATCATTTGATCACACTATCTGCAGCCGGCAAGTTCATCTGACAGTGAGAGTAACAATGCCGGTGGAGGCAGTGATGAGGATGAGGATGATGAAGAAGCCACAGTGCCTAGGAAAGCAGATTCAGGGAGTGACGTTGACTCTGATTCTGGGAGTGAAGATGGAGGAAGAGGAGGGGGAGTAAAAAGAAAACCACCAGTTACCAAGGTAAATCTGCATAAAAAACAGAGTCATGTTCACCCGCTGACAAAGTCCAAATTCTCAAATGCGGTACTACCTGGTAGGGTTGTCAGAAACTTCAGGTGAAATTTGAGTGTTGAAATAAGCGAAACAGACTTTTTTTGATAATTCTGCAATTCCACAGATATAAAGAAATATAGAATTCAACTATGTATTTGTGAAAGTGGTTAGTATAAAGGTTGAGAAATCACGATAATCAGAATCAGACATACTTTATTTATCCCAAAGGAACAGTAGCTATAATTAATGAATGGATAATGAAGCTTTCATAATTCTTTCTCATTTATGGAAACAATTCCTTTGTTTTCTAACACATTATTTCTCTATATTTTTAAAAAATAAAATACCAGAACAAAATGCCATACTAAGTTTTACTTTTTTCGTATTCCAGACCATAAACATAAGGGTCAACATCCTCTTGTATTCTGAGAATCACACATGAACTATTTTCCCTTCTGACTACTGATTTGACAGTTTGCCGCCTCTCAAGGTTATGATAACTTGAGAAACATTATGGAGGACATAGTTTTCTCCCTGGAGGTCTTGCTTTAATGTTCCAAACAAGATTTAAATCATCAGTTTGAATCTACAATGTGGTCAGCTTTTAAATATCTTAAACAGGACATTTACTATACTGTTATATAATTTGCGACTGCCATAAGAGAAATTTCAAGTACCCTGACTGTAGGTTTAATTTTTTTTCCGTCCTGCCAACAGGTCAGCCTGTATGACTTGAAAACCACATAGTGGGGATAATACATGATTTTATAGTTCAATACAATCTGTTTCTGTGTTTGATTAATCTTTTAGCGTCCACCTCCTCCAAAAAAGACACGTCGCTCATCCAGTGACAGAGATGAGGAGAGTGGATCTCCTGAAGAATCAGAACCAACTCCTTCAGAGTCTGACTCTGGCAAGAACAGTGACCAGGTTCTATTAAACTCACAAAGTTACATACATGAATACATTCATACAGACACCAGCCTGTAAGTTTTTTTCCCTTTTCACAGGACTTTACTCCGGAGAAAAAATCTAGTGGACGGGGTGCAAAGAAAGCAGGAAGCAGAGGAAAGAAAAAGGTAAAGAATTCGCACTTTTGTGTAGAAAAGATTTAATTTAATTCTGCAGTGTGTTTCAGGTCATTTTTGATTTCTCCCTTCAAACTGCTCATTTGCTTTTGTATGATGATGCAGAAAGCTTCATCTGACTCCGATTCAGACTCAGGATCTGGGTCAGACAAGAAAATAGTGGACAGCGATTCAGAGGACGACAAGCCACGACCAGCTCTCTCTGGCTCAGAATCTCAGTCTGGTTCCAAGTCTGAATCAGACTCCGAGCCACCTCCTCGAAAGGGTCCACAGGGCAGAAAGAAAGGTTTGTACCTTGTCTGTTTTTAAGCATATTGATCGAGAAGATCATGTCAAAGGGCAGATGACATCTCAATCTTTTTGCTTTTTAAAGTGTTACAAACCTAGTTTTTCATTTTGAATGTTTCTCAGCTATGGAAAAACCTCCACCTAAGCCCCGTGCAAGAAAGCCTAAACCTGCCCCAGCAAAACGAGCACCTTCATCGTCCTCCGATAGCGACAGGTCAATGTGCCCCAAAGCTTTTTCCTCTTTGTGCAGCGGAGAATAAGTGTTTGGTGACTAATGCTCATGCACATATTGGTGTGAGAAAAACACAAGGCTATTGTTTGTCATGCTTGTTTACAGTGACAGTGAACCAGACCGCATCAGTGAATGGAAAAAACGAGATGAGGAGCGGAGAAGAGAGCTTGAGGAGCGTCGGAAAAAGGAGGAGGCAGAGGAACTCCGCCGATTGCGTGAGCGAGAAAAGGAGGAAGAAGAAAAAAGGAAAAAAGAAAAAGAGGGTAAAAAGCAGAGTGACAGTGACAGCAGCAGCAGCTCAGATGAAGGTGTAGATGATCATCCATTGAAGAAGTCCAAGAAACCGCCACCACCCCCCATACCCGCACCGTCAGACTCAGATTCTCCACCACCGGCAGAGGTGCAGAAGAAAATAATTGTTGTATTTATGAACAACTGTGTCATATATGTAATGAAAGTTAAGGACCAGTAGAGGATTTACTTGTTTTATTTTTTACATTTGTAGATGAAAAAAACAAACAGGAAGTCAGACAACCAAAATAAAGTGAGAGTAAAGAAAGAGAGAGAGAGAAAAGAAAGGAAGGAGAAAGAGCTTAAAGAGAAGAAAGCCCGACGTTCAGAAGAGAAATTCAGAGCTAGGTGAGTTCATTGTTGGGAAGAGAACACTGCAGTATGTGAACCTTATTAGAAGATGTTTAAATTTCATGAACAGATAACGGAGTTCCTTTCCTCCCAGGTCTAAGCCTGAAAAACCCAAACACAAACCAGAGAAGCCTCCACAAAGGAAAGTTGAAAAGAAAAAGGGTCTGTGTCTCTCCTTTTGATGTTTTCGTTTTTGTTTTTTTTTTTAAAGCAAAATAATATTTGTTATGTTCAAGAAATAAACTTTACATGTATATTTCCATATGCAGAAGCATCGCCAGAGGAAAGGTTACAAAAACTCCATACTGACATTAAGTTTGCGCTCAAAGTAGACAACCCAGTAAGTAGTATTTTTTTTAATCCTCTCTGGTAGAACAATTTTTCCCACATCATGTGTTATATGGAATTACATGAAAACAAACTAATGTACGGTTCATTCTTCAGGACATCGAGCGGTGTCTACAAGCCCTGGAAGAACTTGAGGCAGTGCCTGTCACCAGCCAGATACTGCACAAGAATGCAGAAGTTATCGCAACACTAAAAAAGGTTCTTTTTTTTTTTTTTGTCTAATGTCTGTTTGTGTATATGCAACCTCATGTTACACTTTGCCCAGATAAAGTACTCCCATGGTTGTCAGAATATAATAGTTGCAAATAAAATATTAACCTATTTTCAACATATCACACTGTAGGGTTTTTAACACCCCTAGCTATCCAATTCATATTGAATTGTTTAGAGTTTAAATGTAAAAGTAATAACAAGCATAGAGTGAATGAAGTTCATTCGAGCATTATGGATTAGGATAATATCATTTGTTTATGTCTCGCACAATGTAGATCCGGCGGTATAAAGCCAGCACAGCTGTTATGGAAAAAGCTAGTGAAGTATACAACAAGTTAAAACTTCGCTTTGTGGGAAAGACAGAGATTGCTACTAAACCTAAAACTGAGAACAAGGAATCAGCAGACAATGAGGAGACACAAAATAAAGGTACAAATCATACAAACAAATGCACATACATATTTATTGGGGGGGAAAAAAAGTTGATTTGAGTTTTGCCAAACATCGCACTAGATTCCACTCCAGTGAACGGGGAATCAGAACAGAAGAAAGGTGATATGGAGGAAGAGGAAACCCCTAAATCACCTCCCCACCAGGACAGCAATGACCATACTGTCTCCAGCCCAATCAGGTGACCTTTCCACTTCCCAGCAGCATGTCTTTGTTCAATGGCTTAAACTAACTCCAACTGAATGACATAATGTACTTTGGCCGTGGAGAAAAAGTAACTGTGTATTCAGTTTGACTGCTTCAACTGAAATTTTACTGCTCTGTGTCTTTCTCAGTACTCCTAAATAAAAAGAAGCTGCCTTTGTTAACCATGACATCCTTCTTCTTCTTCTTCTTCTTCTTTTCGGTTCTTCCCTTTCAGGGGTCGCCACAGCGAATCAACCTTCTCCATCTAACATTATTCTCTGTATCGTTGTTAACCATGACATATTATCGCTTTAATCCAGATTGGTTGTTCTTTCTTTGCAGGCGGAGCCCAGACAGCCCACTGAAGACAAACGATTATGAGGAGGCAGACAACTCCATCCCTGCAGAGACAGAACCATCTCTAGCTGAAAGTTGAAAGACCCTTAACAACCACTGCAGTGGACCAAGTGCTAAAGATGGTGGCCTCTGTTTGATGTCATCCAGTCCCTCTGCCCTGACACAGTTAGAACAGACACCCAGCATTTCCTACACTGTCTGTCGCGCCAATGTGGATGTCTTGGACATTTTCATCTATGATGTACCAAATGTTGATAACAACATTTGGCCCATTATTTCTCACAGCAAAGAGGAAAAACTCATCAGTGTGATAGTTTGTTGAGCTGCGCAAATCCCCCTTGTCTCTAAAATGCTCCGTTCTTTCATACTCAATTTAGCCCGTCCTCGATCCTTACCCTGTACCTCATTTCCTGGCTACTTTGGTTTTTCTACCAGCTGAAAATTGACTTTGGCCTGTCACACCTACAAAAAAACAGATTAATTACATATTTAGCACTTCTAGCCTGAGTTCCTGTTTTAGTAGTTTCAGAGAAAACTTGTGGCTAAAATACACTAGGCATGTATGTTGGGTGATGAAGCTGTTCTTATCAGCTTGCTTCTACTCTGATGAATTGACATGCCACGCTTAATACAGGATCCCACACGACAGGTATTGTCCCATGTACGTGCCTGGTGTATCTTTAAGGATTGGGCGGAAATGGAGCCATATTATTAATTTTTTACTTGGACAGCTTTGTGCAGCCCTCGATCTGTGGCTATTTTTTTTAATAAACCCTACAAATCATCGCAAAGATCACCTGTCTATGTGTATGGCATTGTGGGAGTGGTACTCTTTGTGAGTCTTTTATGTTATGTATTTTTTTTAATATCCGGTCTTTAATTAGTCAACTGTAAAGCCATTAAATTAGTCACTTAAAGCTGTTTTCCAACTGAGGTCCGCCTTCTTTTTATAGGATTGTTTGCAGATACCTGCATCTACAGAATTGTCAAAATAATTGCTGTGGAGTTACACACCGTGCACATTTGTCTCCTTGTAATGTTTGCTTTCAGTAACTTGCATAGTAAATGGAATAACTGTACAGATTGAAAACTGCCCTTAAAAGCTATCAATTTCATGTAGCTGCAACCTATTTTGACATTTTCCCGTCAAATACATACAACAGGTGTTTTTAGTGCTATGTAAGTTGGTAAAGCATTTCGATCACTTAGTTGAGACTTGAATAAAAATCTCAGCATGGTCTTGTTCATATGTATTACTTTGTGTGCAGATGTTTTTCATTCGGAATTGAACGCACTTTTGCCTATAATCCATTGTTTTAAATCGCTCTGAAACATTTCTTCTTTGCTGTCAGTATTGACTTTAAAAAGTCATTGATAGATTCACCCACAAAAGGCATGTATATTTGAAATACAAGTTATTCAGGCTCCTTCACGCAAATAACTTGCCAGATTGATCAATAAGTACAAAGTGTAATTAAGCATGTATTTCGGTATTTGCATTTGATCTGTTGTGCAAGTGCTTTTCAAAGAGGACTAGACCTTTAATTCCACTGATTCCCACATGAGCATCTCGCATAATACTCAAGTCAGCTGACTTTAGACGCCATTTTGTCAGCCATTTCCTCCACTGAGCCTTTGCCAGCGTCTCTGCACGGCACAGGACGGCTGACTGGCCCTTAGCTTCATCAGCCAGGACTTGGTAAAGAGCAACGGGTGGTGCACGTAAGGCAACCGGGTGGATGAGAGACGCTTTAGCGGGTCGGTTGGCACCCTCTAGACCTCTGCAAGGCGCTCGGCCCCGCAGGACAGAAGCGGTACAAGTCACAGACAGCCATGGCTTTGAAAATTGTCAAAGGGAGCATCGATCGGATGTTCGATAAAAATCTCCAGGATTTAGTACGTGGCATCAGGAACCACAAGGAAGACGAGGTAAACCGCTCAACAAGCTAATGCCGCACGGAGGATTTCTAAATAAAGACTTGTCAATGTTTTAAAGTGAGCCCATAGTCCGCCATCTCTTATCTTTTACTTGCTAGCTAGGTAATTTGTCATTAGGCAGGCTGCCCGGCTAACGTTAGCGTCCTCTCGGTGATCTCCCTCGCTAGCTAACACGTATGACTAATCCTTAACATTCCTTGCACAGCCGTTAGTAGGAGACTGAATTTTAGTGTACACCGGCGACGACTCACCAAACAAACAAAAATAAAAAAGATAAAAGAATTGTGGTTGATACACATTTAGCGGCTATTAGACTAACCGTTAACTGGTAGTTTGTAAGAGGAAACTGCTCATCGACCTAGTTAATTACAATAAACCAGGTGATCGCTCTCCGGCGCAACGATGGATAAATTCAGCTGTGCTGCTGGTGTTAACACCTTTACTCTCGGTGACCTATAAGAATCAGTGTTGATGGTTAAAATAGGCTTTTACATAATTGCACTACTGTATTAACTTCTTGACATTTCTACTTCCCTAAGGTCTTGAGTCCGCCACCCCCCAATTTATTTCTGAACACAAAATCACCGCCACTGAGTGACTATGGGATGTTTTGATGATGAAAATTCGCTATGATCGCTCACGTTGAGTCTGCATAAGCAGGTGCGGCTACTCCGATAAACCCGGCATAAAGGCGTTTTTCACAAAGCTGGGAAATGAGCCAGCAGCTCAGTTTAAACATCCCATCAGCACCTCTATGTGAGCTCATCCCTGCTCTGCCCACCGCTGCCTCAGACCTGTGTGGGAGGGATTTAACCCTGGATAGCCAACACCTCTTTATCTTTCTCGTTAGCTTAACGATGTGTTGATTTTGTTTCACCTTGTTCTGGCTGAAGTGTAAAGACGTGGGGGGTGGGGGGCGCTAAAAACATGAATGGTGTTGATTCATAGAGCTGTTATGTACCTGTCTAACTGTAGCTTAGGTGTGAAATTCAGAGGTAATGTGTTCAAGCGCCTTTAGGAGATCATTTCTCTTTCAATGTGGCAGATTTGTTTGGCTTCCAGTCTTATCAGGAAACAAATATTCAATCAGAGCCTTAGCCAGTCAATCCTAGCCAGATGTGTCCATCTATTTCATGAATTTTGTGTTTCTGCTTTTGTATCTACAAAAAAAAGCACCTAATTTTATCACTATTGTTGTGGGCCATTGGTGTTTGATCTTTTGATTCAGCCTACAGTCTCGGGTTGTTTTCGGTGGTAACCCAACCTTGGCGAGACCAGATAAGGTGGTGGTGGTTGCCCTGCCAACATTGAATAGCTTGCTGAAAAATTAATATCCTCTGTGTTGACTTTTCCTGACCAGCATACAGTTACTCATGCACTCTTATTCTTTTTTTCATGTGCCTACTGACTCCTGACGATGTTAAATCATTTTCACTGTGTGTATTGCCTTTGAACAGCAGTTCCACTGAGAGGAAGTTCTCAGATGCATAGTAAACTATTGTTTCTATTTCTATTATTGCTATTTAGCTGGCATCAACTAACAAGTAACTGTGAACCTTTAGGTGTATCCTCTGTGTCATTCTGCATTAAAGATTTGCCTGTGCTGGCTCTATGTCAACTATTTCAGTTATTTCTAGTCCTGAATTGGTCATTGAGTGTAATGGTTACACTGAGTCTGGCAATTTGGTGTTGAATCCCTGCTTGTCTGTTTCTCTGGAGTAGCAACAGAGCTAAGTCCCCTCCCCACCCTCTA
Source organism: Fistularia tabacaria (assembly GCA_901007705.1). Lineage (NCBI taxonomy): Eukaryota > Metazoa > Chordata > Actinopteri > Syngnathiformes > Fistulariidae > Fistularia > Fistularia tabacaria. The sequence continues at coordinate 130,950 of CAAKHD010004581.1, forward strand.
AGCTTCCTCCTGTCACTGTGCTGTCTCATGACTGCACACACATGACCAGCACACTCTACAGAGCTATATGTGTTTCGTTTAGCAAGGTTGCTCCATGACAATGGTTCACTGCTCACTCTACTTTCAAGTCTAGCTCAGCTTTTCATACATTGTTAAATGAAAAGGACCTTTTTAATTTAACTTCATTTTGTTGATGTGTTTGGAGGGAACCTTTGACAGATACTGAATTATATTGCATTTCTATAGCAAGACTACTGTTTTACACCAGGGACCAGCTGATGGCATAATCCAAGAGGCTACTGCCATAGTGACCACAAAAAAGGACCTCCCTGCAGAATTTATTAGGTGCAGAAAGGAACAAAGTGATAAAGGAACAGGGCTGGTTTTAACTGTATTTTGATGGAGCAGGGGAAAGTAAACTCTTTTTCAAACTTTTTACAGGGATTATAAACAAGCATTTTGAAAGCCCTGACAGTACAGATAAAGGCCTATTTGGATTTTTATTTCAGGATTATTTAGATTAATTGCGGTCAAATCAAAGAACTCATATTTTCCTGGCAATCCAGAAACTGTTCCCAGAGATGGCTTTGCCAAAAAAGTAGAGAAACCACAAAGGCAGAAGCACTCACTTGAGATAAATTTTAATTATTTAATATCCAATTTACCAGATAAGGTTGCAACTTTACTTTTGAATTATAGCATCCTTGTCAGGTTAGACAAGTAGAATTTTCATTGTGGTAAAATTCAAAAACTAAATGACTAGACTTTCAGCTCATTTGGTAACATGGCATGCCCAGACAAGTTTAATAAGTAGCTGTAGGAATAACAAAAATGTAATAAAAAAAAACAACAAAAACACTTTGATAATATCTGTCCAGAATAGCTGAAAAATTTGAAAATACTTTTTTTTTTTTCTGTTATACCAACACTGCACTATTGGCAAACACAAATGTCAAAAATAGACTTTGTATTTTCAAGGCAGAGTAGGATGTGGCCTTTTTGGTTCGTTCCATCTTCACCCAAGGAACCTGGTAAAAGTCTTAATAATGTGACTTAAATTTGACCAAAATACAACAATAATTCTTACAGCACAGATATCATTAGCATAAATGTAACTGTTTCAACTGCTGGTTTAGCAGTTTTAGCCTTTCGAATAGAATTCTAAGTTCTTGTGTGTATCTTATTCTTTATACGAGAAGACACCGATATCTTGGCATCTTTAGCTTAAAAAGTTATACTTATTCTTTTTTAATTTTGAGTCTAGGGATAAGTATGTTTTCTGCATTGTCCAAACAAAAGCCAGTGAAGTCTATAAGCTTAACCAACTCTAGAAATCGGTAGAAAATCATCTAGTCCCTCATACGCTTAATGAATTATGGTTTTGGGCAGCCATTGGTCATTGCATGTTTCTCTATAATACAATTGTTGTAGTTTCTGCAAGTGAGGAAAAGTCCGGTCATCTTGATTTAGACAAAGTTAACGTTTTTTCTTGAATCACAGGTCAAGATATTTGAATTGGAAATATTTCAACATTAATAAATTCTACTTCTGCTGACTGGTTTCTGATATCGCAAAATCACACAAGAGAACATGCTAACTCTTAACACAGAAAGATCCCAGCTTGAACTGAACTGGGTATCTTCAAGCTGTTGGGCAGAAATGCTAACTGCCAGTACACCACAGTGCTGTCCTGTTCACGAGCAGCCACACACAATGCACATCACTCAACTTAATCTAATCTGGTATTTGTGCTGTCCTTTGTCTGCCCTCAGGCCAAGTATATTTCCACATGCATCGATGAAATCAAACAAGAGCTCAAGCAGGACAACATAGCCGTCAAAGCAAATGCTGTGTGCAAGCTCACCTATGTAAGTTCTCTTTGCACCCGCCACATGTTTTACTGTCCTGTTGAATCAGCATATTGTAAGTTTGTTCTTTTGTATGGAAACACACAACTATCTGGTTGGTTTCACCCACGATTTGCTAAAATTACGCTAAATAGTGTTTACCCCGATTGTGGCAGCATGGTAATCGGTCAATATTGAAGACCCAAGATTAACAGAAACCTTAAACAACCCAAAGCGTTTTTTCTGTCAATAAGATGCATATAGATATGTGACTAAAATCAAGTCCCTTAAAAATGATTTGCTGTATAACAAAATTGCTCTGGAAACCGCATCTAATAACTGCAAAAGTGATCCAAAAACATATTTACACACATAATTCAGCCATTGTACAATATTGTGTTCAGTCTGAGTCGTGTTTTCAGATGGACTTGTGAATTAAAAACCACCCTCATCACTTTTAGAAAACACATCCATATGTCCATGTACACATCTTGATGTTTTTTTATGACTTAGGTGTACAATTAAATTTAAGACACCATCAGATGATCTGTTGCAACTGGAACCGCTACTCCTTTTTAAAAGACTTCATGTCAACACAGCAAGCTTCTCTATGCACTCCGGGGATTGCTCAGAGGCTCCTCCCTTTAGCCACTGCATCACTTTTGTCTCTCTTTCTGTTGTGTAACAGCTTCAGATGCTGGGCTATGATGTCAGCTGGGCAGCTTTCAACATTGTTGAAGTCATGAGCTCCTCCAAGTTCACATACAAGGTACATGTGGTATCCATACTGGTTCTATACAGTATGACTGGGTGTGATGTTACTGTGCTGTATTTCAAGATGAAAACACTTTGGATACGATTTTTGAGTTATGTATAGGGGCATTTCATTTATTTCTGTAGCATCAGAGCTCATGTCATCATAATGGAGCATATGGAGAGTACTTAGGAAAAAATGAAATGAAAGAGCTATTTAGCTCTAATGAACCTATATGATTGAAGTACTTTAATGAAAACCTAATGTTCTTTTAAAACTCAGTTCTTCTCCTTTTCTAGAGAATTGGCTACCTGGCTGCTTCGCAGTGCTTTCACGAGAGCACTGATGTCATCATGCTGACAACCAATCAGATCCGAAAGGTTAGTGACACGCTCACTACCTGCGCTCTTGAGTCTGTTTTGCTCCTCTTTTGTTAGTCAGCCCTCTGACTTACATACTTATTACTTTTAATCTTCTCTTTTTTTTCAATCAGGATCTCAGTAGTCCCAACCAGTATGACACAGGTGTTGCCCTCACTGGCCTGTCTTGTTTTGTGACCCCTGACCTTGCTCGTGACCTGGCAAATGACATCATGACACTGGTGAGTCATGGAAGGTGGTTTACAAAAGTATAAATCCACTCCAATATGGTCCTTTGTAATAGGATGTTTTTTAGTGTGTTTTGTGTTTTTGTTATGACACGTCTTTGCTTTGCTGTTTATCTAAACTAGATGTCTCACACTAAACCCTACATCAGGAAAAAAGCTGTGCTGATTATGTACAAGGTATTTCTGAAATACCCTGAATCTCTGCGGCCTGCCTTCCCTAGACTCAAAGAGAAACTTGAGGACCCAGACCCAGGTATTCAGGAAACCATTACATTCAATTTGCTTCCCCAGGGCTTATCACTATAAGGTTACAGTGCTAATTCTATATGTGCCATTTATTCTTTGATGTAGCCAAGTCTTAGATAATGTTGATCCTCTCTGGGAAAGGGGGTCTCACTCATCAATTCATCATCCAACCATATAGCGATAAGGGAAGACTCATTTGTAATCCTGTCAGCATTGCATTGTATACACAGTATGCTATCTATTAAATTGACAAAAACATTCATTCGGAAATGTATTGTACTAGTTGTGACAGTTGCTACGGGGTTGCACTTATTTTCTGTGTTTGAGGAGGCTGGTATTTGCTGATTTAGTATTAATATTAAAAACTTCAAAGATTTTAAGAGCATATATCAAGTTTCTCCCTTTCAGCTGTAGACGAGAGAAACTTGATTCTTGATTTTTTTTTTTTTTTTTTATTATTTTTTTTTTTTTAATCTCTTGCTGCTAATGCTCTAAGTTGGTTTGGGGCGGATATCAAGATGCATAATTCTTGTTGTTAATAGTGTTTCTCCTCTTTAGGTGTCCAGTCTGCTGCAGTAAATGTTATTTGTGAGTTGGCAAGGAGAAATCCGAAGAATTACCTCTCTCTGGCTCCTCTTTTCTTTAAACTTATGACATCGTCAACTAATAACTGGGTTCTGATCAAGATCATCAAGCTGGTAAGTCTATAGGTTGCTTTTTAAGGTAGCAGTCAGACTCTTCTTATGTAAGAACCAGCTGTTTACTTATTTTAATCTATACAGCATATTAGAGCAAAATTAGAAGTTTGTCAAAACATAATGTTTTGTTTTTTTTTTTAGTTTAGCTTATGTTTGATTAAAATGGGGTGAACCCACATTGGTACATTGTAGTTATAACTATTTATCTATATAACCCCCCAATAAGTTTTTTTAACGTTCTTTTTACCGTTTTGCTGATTTTTTTGTTTGTTTGTTTGTTTTGTTTTTTTTTACTAATAATACTAATTTTACCATAATACTAATAATACTAGTTTCTCTATTTGTGAAGGCCTCAGCTATGCTCCCCTTTTCTGAATCGATTGATCCACCTGACCTCTTTTTGCTTGTCTTGTCTTGCTCTTTACAAGAAAAACCTAAAAAAAAATGTATTTTGCAAATATATCTTTCAGTAGTGATAATGTTGAGTAGGTTGCCTCACTGACTTGAGTGAAGTAATTTAGTTCACAGAAGGATTTCTCATCTGTGTTCTACAGTTTGGGGCACTCACACCACTGGAGCCACGTTTGG